>JAJPUD010002830.1:0-136407 GCA_023553655.1 Myrmecobius fasciatus | reverse complement strand
TCTCTCTCTCTCTCTCTCTCTCTCTCTCTCTCTCTCTCTCTCTCTCTTTCTCTCCCTCTCCCTCCCCCCTTTCCTCCCTGTCTCTTTCTCTGTCCGTCTGCCTCTTTCTCAATATCAGTGTCTCTGTCTCTGTGTCTTTGTGTGTGTGTGTGTGTGTGTGTGTGTGTGTGTGTGTCTCTCTCTCTACCCCTCCCCCAGGGGTTCTCACTATGGTGGTTTCTGTTTCCTGATGACTCTAGCTGCAGTCTTAGCCCTGTTCCCTATTCCTAGTTTCAATTGGATTGACCTTCTCTGCAGTTGGACAGGCCCTTTGTGCTGGATCAGGTAGGGCTACAAAGCTAGACAAGTTGTGGTCACTACCTCTGGAGAACTTCCATACTCCTGGGAGGGCCTAAATCTCCACTGGTGAGTGTGACACAAGGCAGGCACGAGGGAGGATAGGGGCAGAGGAAAGCTATTCCTAGAATCACAGGGGGCACCTGAATTTAGCATTGACGGGCATAGATGAGGGGAGGCCGGAGGGAGAATCTGGTTTGCCCTGAGACATAAGAGTTCTTGAAAAGAAATACAGAGAAATAATGCTGTGAAGAGGTAGGCTGGAGCCAGATTATGGAGGCTCATAGGATCATAGATTTCAAGCTGGAAGGGGCCTTTGAGGTGCTTGTTGGAAAATTAGAGGTCCAATGAAGAGGCCTGAATTCCAGATTGCTTGTATTTTCTTCCTTAGGAAATTAGGGTGCTATTGGAAATGGTTGGGGTTTTTGGGGGGAGGAGGAAGCAAGTGATAAGTGGATTTCTTGAAGACAGTGATTATTTGACTTTGGTCTTTGAATCCCACAGTGGTTACCCAGCACACAGTAGGCACTTAAAAGCTTCTTGATTGATGCTGTGCCCAGACTTGTGTTTTAGGAGATACTTTGAGCTGTTGTGTGGCAGATGGATTGGAAAGGGGGAAGAGAAAATATAAGTGACCCTTTGTGATGACCCTTTGGAGCCAAAGGGAGGATAGAGAAGAAAGGGAAAAAGACAGGGGAGAAAAAATGATAGAAAGAAGGAGATAAAGAGGAAGGAAAGAAAGGGAGCATGAGTAGGAGGGGGAGGAGGAGAAGGGGAAAGAGGAAGAAAAAAAACAGAAGAAAGGAGAAAGGGGGAAAGGGAGGGCGGAAATGATGGAAAGTGGGAGGGGAAAAAGAAGAGGGAGAAAGAGGGAGAGAGGGGGGAAAGATGAAGAAAGAGAGGAAGGAGAAAGGAAAAAAGGGAGGGAATAAGTGAAAGAGGGAGGGAGAGGGAAAGAGAGGAAGAAAGGAGAAGAGGGAAAAGGAAGAGAGGAAGTGATGGAAAGTGGGAGGGAAAGAAGAAGAGAGGGGACGAGTGAGAGACGAAAGGAGGAAGGAGAGAAAGGGAGGGAGACACCTACTTCTTAACTTTTCTGGGACAGTCTGCTAATCCAAGTGCCCACCCTCCCTCGGCGCTACAAAAAAAAGAGAGCTGTGGATTGTGGGCACCTGGGAGAGAGGGAGCCCCACAGGCTGGCTCAGGTTTACCTCCTCCCGGCCTGCCCGGTCCTGTCCGGTCCCGGAGGCCAGCCACTTTGGGGCCCTGTCCAGAAGCAAGGGCACTGGGGGGAGCGGAGCGGGGCAGAGCCAGGCGTGCCAGGCCCGCGTCGCTGGGCTCTCTCCCCATTGGGGGTGGGGTCTCAGCTGGGGAGGAGGGGTGGGTGGGCAGCGGGGCCCCGCCCCCTTCCTGCCCCTGCCCCACCCCCCGCCCTCTCCGGCTGCCCGGCCCTGTGCCCTGCCCTTCCCGGCCCCAGCAGGGCGGGTGGCCTGAGCCCCAGCAGCGACATGCGGAGCCCCTGCCCCGTTGTCAGCCCGGTGGCCGCTGCGCTCGCTGCTGCGCTTTCCGTGCTGGGGGTGAGTGAGCCCCGCGCCGCCGCCGCCGCCGCCACCGGGACCCCAAAGGGCCAGCCAGGGCCAGGGGCTGGGGCTGGGCTGGGCCACGCGAGTTTGAGGTTTGGGCCCCTACTCCCGCCGTTCCCGAGAAGCCATGGAAGTGCTGAGGGATTCGGTTATGCATTTGTTGTTTCAGATGTCGTCCTACAAGCGGGCCACGCTGGATGAGGAAGACCTGGTGGACTCCCTCGGGGAGGGCGAGGTGTACCCCAATGGCGTTCAGGTAGGCTGCAGCGCCGGCCCCTCCCAGCTTCACAGGTCCCATCCAACACTTCCCCCAGGCCCGCGGACTCACAGGAGCTCAGATTTAGAGCTGGGGGCCAGCTCCGTCTACAACTGAAGAAACTGAGTCCCCGGGAAGTTGTGTCACCCCGAAGGATGAAGCCGGCTGCTTATAAAAACGCAGACTCTGAAGAGTAAACACTGCGCCCCATTTGCCCCATCCCCTGCACGGATCAGCCTTCCCAGAGCTGACTGGGAAGCACCCCACCCCCATCCTTTACCCCTCTCCTAATATGCAGGCTCCCTCCCAGACCCTTCCCCCCAGGCCACAACACACTTGTACACCGGAGCTTAGGAAACTTTCATTTCCTCCCTCTCTTCCCCCTACTCCTTATGCCTCGAAGCAGGCTTTCTTAAGTTTTACTACCAGACAGTTTCATGTGACCTGAGGTAGAGGTATATTAAATAGGTATACAAATCAAACATTTACTGATAATAAATCTCCAATTGATGATCCCTGCATTCGATTACGTGACTCTCTATGGGATGGGGCCCTTCAGTTTAAGAAGCTAGGTCCTAAAGAAAACTCTAGGGACCAGATTTGTCCCTAGCCTGTGACCTCCTGCCCTCTCCTAGGAAAGGCCCCAGCCTATCTATTTCCCTTTGCCTTTGAACTCCCCCACTTCTCCTCTATCTGCTTTAAAAATGTCTCTTTTCTTTATCTTATTAGAGAATTCAGGGATCTGGAATGACAGGATCCTCACCATCCTCTCTCTTCTGTGCCTTTGTGGGTCTCCCTCCCCTCTCCTCCCCTTATTTTACCATATTCCCCGATTATCCTTATTTGGATTGCTTGGCGAGTGGGCTCAGGCCCAGCCTTGGTATTTAGGGTGGAATAGAGCTGGGAGCCCCCTCTCTCAGATACCCAGCACAGTCCTTGGCACAGAGGACATGCTTAATGAATCCTTGTTATTTATGAGAAACCTGTGCCCTTCCCCTGTATCTCCCCATCTCCTACCACTTCCTTCTACTTTATCCTGTCCAGAGTGCCTTCAGGGACCAGTCTTGGTGTCTAGAGTGAGGTAGGCACACTGACCCCCTCTTATTTGTGCCATAGCTTGTTTTTCCCTGCTTCCTATGCTCCCTGTTTCTGCTCTCTTTCCCCAAGGATTCATGGACCAACCTTGAGTTCTAGTGGGCCAGAGTCAGGCCACCCTTCCCCACACAAGTCAGACCGATGCCAGCCTGGGTCCTCCGAGAATGAATCTGTATGCCAGCTAGGACAGCTTGCAGGAAGTTTCTGTCCCTTGGCTGTTAGGGACAGAATTCTTCCCCAGGGCAAAAATGTCCCTTAGAAATGAAGTTGTTTTTCTCCTTGCTGCTTGTGACCAGCTACATCAAGAACTGGCTTTGGACAGAACATCTCTGAAGTCCCATAGAATTGGCTCTGGGGGACAATTTTGCCTCAAGAAGTATACAGTTATAGATAGAACTAGCGTGAGCCCTGGAGATTGACCCCCAAATTTTACACATCAGGAAACTGAGGGAATAATCTGCTGAAAGTGACCTAGCAAAAAAGTAGCAGAACTTGAGCTGAGGCCTCCTGACTTCCTATCTAGGGCTCTTTCAGCCTCATCATCACTATGGAGAAGGCCCAGCCTCTTCCCCCCATTCATCCCATCCTGAAAAGCCGGTCCCCTCAGGGGCCTGTATTTCCTGTGTTGAATGGGGAAAGTCCTTCATGTATAAAGCCTGAAGTGCCCTGGGAAACAGAGTAATGGATTTAGATCCAGGTGATCTGATCCTTCCACTGAATTGACTGACATTCGTTAAGCTCTTGTTGTATGCCAGACACAGCACTAAGCATTGGGGATGCACGGATGGAGATGAGCCACAAAAAATGTCTCCTGACCTCTGGGAACCTGTGGGCTGCCATTTATTCTCTGAGACTCATTTTTCTCATATGCAAAGTGGGGATAATGAGACTTTGGGACATTAAATGTGAGAGTCTAAAGGACCTTTGAGTTTGGTCCAGTCAAATTCTTTTTACAGATGGGGAAATTGAGGCTGGATGGGGAAATGGCTTCCAAAGGCAAAACAGTTAATAAAGGTGGAAGAGAGGAGGGCAGGTTGTCTTTGGACAGTGGAGCAGGTAATAGGCAGCTCCTGGAGCTTTTTATGGGGAGTGGATGAAGTGGTCGACAATTTATATAGTGCTTTAAGGTTTATAGAGTATATGGGAGCCTCCCAGTAACCACACCATGTAGGTCCTATTGTTAGTATTATGTCAGTTTTATTGATGGGAAGACTGAGGCTCAGAAAAATCTAAGTGAACTCTGTTAGGCACACACAGCCCTCTCTGTCTGCAGGGTGATCTTGAGGCCTAGAGATGAGTTTTACTCCTCAGCCCTGACCCCAGAATCTAAGATTTAGAGCTGAAAGCAATCTTAAGATCTCCTAGGCCAATTCCCTCTTTTTACAGAGTGGGAAACTAAAGTGCAAAAGTTAAAATGACTTGCCTGATCCAGAACCAGGGTAAGTTGAAGTATGAAAGATATCTCCTGATCCTCGAAGGGGACATTATATATCCTTTGAGCTTCAGGTTCCATATCTGTAAAATTAGGATAAGGATACTTGAATTTCTATCCTGGTGAGGAAATTATTTTGTTGAGGTTTTTTCTCAATAGTATTTTATTTTTTCAAATACATGTGAAAATAGTTCCCCACATTCATCTTTGTAAGGCTTTTTGTTTTGTTTTGTTTTTGCTTTTTGCTGAGGCAATTGGGCTTAAGTGACTTGCCCAGGGTCACACTGCTAGGAAGTGTTTAGTGTCTGAGATCAGATTTAAACTCAGGTCCTCCTGACTTCAGGGCTGGTGCTCTATCCACTACGCCACTTACCTGCCCCTTGTAAGGCTTTTGTTCCAAATTTTTTTTCCCTCCTTCTTTCACCTTCCCCCTCAAGACAACAAGCAATCTGATATAAGTTAAATATATACTATCCTTTTAAAGATATTGAGGAAATTATTTTGTAAACAGAATCCCAGAATCTCGATTAGGCCTCAGATATATCTTTAATTTTGAAATATTTTTTTATTAATCTCTTATTTATTTACATTACTTTTATTTACAAAAATATCCTTGTTTTCTCTCCTAATCAGTCCATATTTTGTAACAAAGAACGAAAAGGAAAAGGGGGAAAACAGTCCAGCAGAATTAATCATTACATCCACTAAGTTGACAAGTATATTCAAAGCATCACACCATTAGGCCCCAATCTCTGCATTGAGGGGAGGAAGCTTCATTTTTTTCCTCCAATTCTTTTTCAGACCTAAGCATGGACATTATAATTACATAGGATTCTGGGGGGGTTGTTGCTGTGCTTTTCATTTACATTTTAGTCATTTGGGTATATCATTTTTCCCTACCTCCTAATTTTGAAGATGAGACTCAGAGAGAGAAATTACCCACAATGACCCAAAGTGTTAGAACTCAAAGTTTTAACCAAGATTTCCTGACTTCATGTGCTCTTTCCAGCACATACTATGAAGCTCCATAAAGATCCGTAAAAAAATGTCTATTGTTCTAAACAACTCACCAGACTGGTAAAGTGGGAAGCAAAGTTGGCTTCTCAACTTTAAGGAACTGAGAGAGAATGAATATGTTTCTGTGGGAAGAGTATCAAATTTGGAGTCAGAGAGTCCAGGTTGTAATCCTGACTTTGGATGAAGTGCCTCTGTGACCTTGAACTAGTGATTTGCCATGTTTGGACCTCCACTGTAAATTGTAGGAGCTTCTTCCAGCTCTATCTCTCACCAATCCATGAGCCATCAACCAGTAAACTTCTAGTAAGAATCTATCTACAATGTGCTAGCACTGTGCTAGGCTTGGGAATCTGAAAATCAAAGTGAGTTCATCCCCTGCCTTCACAGAGCTTAGATTCTGGAGTAATTGAAATGGTCATATGAAAAGACTGCAATATAGATCCTGCTAGGGCACTAAATGTGATTGTTTGCACTCATTTCCCCCTTGCCTTGAAGCTTCCCCCCATCCCAAATCACCCAGAGACATACCTTCAAAACCAGAAATAGCAAAAGCTGGTAAAGGAGGCTCTTCTTAGGCAATTAGCTAAGTAAGTTTCAGTATGAAAGTCTAACTTTCCAACTGAGAACCTGACATAAACTGGAGTTTCTCACCTTCAGTAGAAGTTTGCTTATTTAGCTTTAAAATATGACTTTAAAAGTTTGAATAGAAAAACATCCCACTAATGTTCCACAGAGAAAAGTGGGAAAATGCCTTTTGCCAAGTCTAACGTATTATTGGGGTGGTTTTTTTGCTCTAATTGCTTTTTAAATTTATTTTTAATAATAATAGCTTTTTATTTTTCAAAATACATGCAAAGATAATTTTTAACATTCACTCTTGCAAAACCTTGTTTTCCAGTTTTCTCCCTCCCTCTCCACCTCCCCCTTCTCCTAGACAGCAAGTAATCCAATATAAATTAAACATGTTCAATTCTTCTAAGCATATTTCCACATTTATTATGTTGCAAAAGAAAAATCAGACCAAAAGGGGAAAAAAATGACAAAGAATACAAAAAACAAGCAAACAACAACAAAAATGGAAAAACCATGTTATGATCTACATTCACTCTCCACAATTCTCTCTCTGGAGACAGATGGCTCTCTCCACAAGTCTATTGGAATTGAGCTGAATAATTACCTCATTTCTTTTTTCTTTTCTTTTCTTTTTTTTTTTGCTGAGGCAGTTGGGGATTAAGTGACTTACCCAGGGTCACACAGCCAGGAAGTGTTAAGTGTCTGAGACTAGATTTGAACTCAGGTCCTCCTGATTTCAGGGCTGGTGCTTTATCCACTGTGCCACCTAGCTGTCCCTGAATCACCTCATTTCTAACATATTATTGTTGAGTCATTTTGGTCATGTCCAACTCTTTGTGACCCCATTTTGGGGTTTCTTGGCAAATATGCTAGAGTGGTTTGCCATTTCCTCATCCAACTGACTTGACAGATGAGGAAACTGAGGCAAACAGGATTAAGTAACTTGCCCAGGGTCACACAACTAGTAAATGTTTAAGACCAAATTTGAACTCAGGACTTCAGGTCTATGCACTATGGCACTTCCTAGCTGCCCTAAGGTATATTAGATTCTTATTACCTGAGTTCCACTAGATTTGTCAATTGTCAGACATGTTTATAAAATAGCCCAGAGGAGCAGAGGCATGTTGGTATAATGTAAAGAGCAAAGAGCAGAAGCCCTAAGTTTGAGTTCTACTTCTTCTATTTACTAACCATGTGACCTAAATCAAGTCACAGAAGCTCGCTTTCCTCATCTATAAAATAGAAGAAGCAGTGTTCAATGGTGGCCAGAAGTCCACAAGTCTTGCCTCTGACTCTGTCCCCTGGCCAGGACATTTAACATCTCAGTATACCAGAAACCTCTCTAAAATTATGTTACCAAGGAGTTGCCCATCTGTATTGGTGGAGAGAATTTTTGACATTAGGATTTTTCAGTACCAGTATGATCACAGGTCCAGACTCGAAAGAAAATGCTTTAATCACCTACCTCATGGGATTGGTGTGAGGATCAAATAAGATGATAATGTGCTTACTAAAACCCAAGGCTGATGTACATCTAAGATTTTCTTGTCACGTAAACTGGGGAGGAACAGCAGTGATTTCCATTTAAATAACTATTTTCTATGATACTTCAAGGTTTACAAAACATGTTTCTAGGCTTCTCATCTGTAAAAGTGTGAACAAGTTGCCCTGGATGACTGTCAATAAAGTACTGGATTTTGAGTCAAGAAGATCTGAAGTTAGGTTCAGCCTTAGACCCTTACTGACTTTGTCACCCTGGACAAATTACTTAACTTCTTACAGCCTCAGTTTTTCTCTTCTGCAAAATGGGAGTAATAACAGCCTTTGCTTTAAATGGTTGTTGAGAAGATCAAATGAGATATTTGTAAAGCACTTTGCAGACATAGAGTGCTATGTAAATACTAGTTATTATTATTATCATTCCACCTCTTTGAAGAGCAGGAGAAGTCATCTGATCAAAACCAGATGAACTGAACTGAATGAACTGAACAATTCCTTCTACAACATGCCAGACAAATAGATCTCTGTCCTTGGCTAAAAGACCTTTCTTTAAAGGAAATAGGACAAGAATGGAAGAATGGGAGGGGAGATGAGACATCATTTAGGGATGTGGGGACTTCCTTCCACCTATGGGACGTTTCTCTTTTTGACTATCTATGAGTTCATCAGCTCAGGGAATTTCTGGGGAACTTTTCTCTGACAAAGCAAATTAGTGCTTTCTCTTTCTCTTTATTCAGCTTGTTGTCCTAGTTAATTGCCCAGAGGACTGAGAGATTTACTGATTTGCCATTGGTGGGTTTATGACTGGACTTGAACCTCGATTTTTTTTAAATTTAATATTTTATTTTTTCCCATATTATATGTAAAAACAATCTTTAACATTCAGTTTTGAATGCTTTTTATTTTCAAAACATACACAAGGATAATTTTTCAACATTGACCCATGCATAGCCTTGTGTTTCAGATTTTCCCCTCCTTCCCCCCCCCACCCCCTCCCCTAGATGGCAAGCAATCTAATATATGTTATACATGTTAGAATATATAACATTCATTTTTAAAATCTTGAGTTCCACATTGTATACAGCAACAACAAGATTGTACAATGATCAATTCTGACGGATATGGCTCTTTTCAACAGCAAGGTGACTCAGCCCAGTTCCAATAGTCTTGTGATGGTGAGCCATTTGCACCCAGAGAGAGAACTGTGGGGACTGAGTGTGGATCACAACATAGTATTTTCACTTTTTTTTTTGTTGTTTGCTTGCATTTTATTTTCTTTCTAATTTTTTTTCCTTTTTGATTGGATTTTTCTGGTGCAGCATGATAATTGTGGAAATATGTATAGAAGAATTGCACATGTTTTACCTATATTGGATTACTTACCATCTAGGGGAGAAAGTGGAGGGAAGGGAGGGAAAAAAATTCGGAACACAAGGCTTTGCAAGAGTGAATGTTGACACTTCCAATTGTTCACTGAAGAAAGCCATATACACCCAGAGAGGGATGTGAAATGTGGACCATAACATAACATTTTCATGCTCTCAATTGATGTTTGCTTGCATTGTGTTTCCTTTATCTGATTTTTCTTTCTTGTAGATACTATTTTTCTTGCACAACAATGATAAGTGTGGAAATATGTATACATATATTCGATTGTCAAATTGATATTTTAACATAATTAACATGTAGTGGATATCCTGCCATCTAGGGGAGGGGTGGAGAGTAGGGAGGAAAAATTTGTAACAGAAAGCTTTGTAAGGGTTAATGTTGAAAAATTACCCATACATATGTTTTGCAAATAAAAATAAATTAATTAATTAATTTTTAAAAAAGAAAACTATCTATGCATGTTTTGAAAATAAAAAACTTTAATAAAAAATAAATGAAAAGAAAAAAAGAGTGAATGTTGAAAATTATCTATGCATAGGTTTTGAAAATTAAAAGTTTTAATAAAAAATAATAATAATAAAAACCTTGAGTTCCAGATTTTCTCCCTTCTTTCTTCCCCACTCCCCCACTGAAAAGGAAGCAATTCAATTTGTTATATATGTGTAGTCATGCAAAATATTTCCATAATAGTCATGTTGTGAAAGAAAACAGATAAAAAAATCCACAAGAAAAATAAAGTTAACAAAGTATACTTCAATCTGTATTAAGCTGGATCAAAGGGTGTCCAAAGTTTGATAGCCCTTTGAGCATATTTCCAAATTGCTCTCCAGAATGGTTGGATAAGTTTACCACTCCACCCACAATGTATCAGTGTCCCAGTTTTCCCACATCTCCTCCAACATTTGTCATTATCTTTTCCTGTCATTTTAGCCAATCTGACAGGTGTGTAGTGGTACCTCAGGGTTGTCTTAATTTGCATTTCTCTGATCAATAGTGATTTGGAGCACCTTTTCTATATGTATGTTTCACTTTGTATCAGCTCACGGGAGTATTTTCAGGTTTTTCTGAATTTTCCAATATTGTGTTATTTTGTACACAGTATATTTCACTTTGCATCAGCTCATGGAAGTCTTTCTAGGTTTTCCTGAGTCTTCCAATATTGCTATTACTCTGTACAGAGTACATTTCACTTTGCATCAGCTCTTGGAAGTCTTTCCAGGTTTTTCTGAATCTTATAATGTTGCTGTTACTTTGTGCATAGTACATTTCACTTTGTATTAGCACATGGAAGTCTTTCCAGGTTGAACCTGGATCTTCTTGACCCTAATCCTGGTTCTCTCTACCACAGACACAGCTACATGTTGCTGTGGAATCAGGAATTGAATTTAACTCAGCTGCTTACTAGTTTTGTGATCCTAGGCAAATCACTTAACCTCTCTTCACCAGTTTTCTTGTCTGTAAAATGGAGCTACTCATGGCATCTATCCCTTTGGTCTGTTATGAGGATCAAATCTGAAGGCACTATATAAATGCTAGCTTATTAGGGTTACTCCAGGGTGCCTTGTGCTCCGTTTCATGATGGGAAAACTGAAGTCTAGCATGGTAGAGACTATGTAATGTTCAGCATCAGGGCTGGAATTCCAGCCTGAGTCTTTTGGGAGCTCCATCCAGCGTTTTTTCCATTGCTCCAGAGTCAGTTGTTATTTCAAAGGCTCATTGGAGCGCCTCTCGTTTTATCTAAGGTTTGTTTTAAAAAAAATTAGTGAGGGGAGAAAAAAAAAACACTCAGAGAATTTACTTAATACACAAAGCAGGCCTTCAGAGGGCTGCCTTCCCCCAATAGTTCATGTTTATATGATTGCTGCCTTTTGCTAACATAAAAGAGAGATTAGAATTGGTTTGCTTTACCCCAGAGGGTAGAAGTGGGTGGAAGTTGGTGGGAGGTAGAATTTGGATCCATATAAGGAAATACTGCCTAACAATAAGAACTGTCCAAATGCAGAATGGAAAGGACTGCTTGGGAAGGTAGTGAGCTTCCCAGAATTGGTGGTCATCAAAGGGCAGAAGGAAATACTTCTTAATAGTAAGATCTGTACTAGCATGGAGTATAATGGACTGCTTTGGGAGGTAGTGAGCTCTCTGCACTGGTAGTTTTCAAAGAAGAGCAGTTGGACATGGGGAAGCCAGGGAAATGAAGAAGGGGTTACTTCAGATATGTCACACTCTAGATTTTGGTATCTCCAATTCCAAAGGCTGTGATTAAGCTCTTTTACAAAGTTTTCCAAAGCCCTCTTCTGGAAGATCCCATAAGGAGGAGAGAGTTGCATTGTTGACCCAGTTTTAAGATGAAGAAACTGAGTCTCCAAGAACTGAAGCATATTGTTCTTAACCCTATGGCTAACAAGTGGCAGAGCCAGGACTCCAAACCCTAAATTATTGACTCTAAGCATCAGCTGATTTAAAGAAAGAAAGGAACTCACTCCTTTATTTTATAGATTAGAAAACTGAGGCCCCTGAAATATTGTCACTTGTCCAAGGTCACAGAGCTTGGGGTGGGATTTGAACCCAGAGTCTTTGATTCTAAAGGCAAGAATTGTTCTTCTGTATTCCTACTGCCTACTGTCTCTCCCACTTTCTTTCCTACGTACCAGGCTGTTGTCACTGGTCAGAGTAAAGAAGGATGGGGAGAGATTTGTGATTCCATCATCAGAGGATTTAACCTGTGTCTCAGATAAATTTCTGAGAGTTGATTGAGGAAATGAGGAACAGCAGTTAAGTAATTCTATTAGTATCACATAGCTTAGTTTCAAAGTTAGGATCTGAACCTTTGTCTTCTTGTCTCTGAGCTCTTAACTCTCTTAACTATGTCATGCTGTGTGTAAAAATGTTTGCAGCAGCTCTTTTTGTAGTGGCAAGGAACTGGAAATTGAGTGGCTGCTCATCAGTTGGGAAATGGTTGAATAAATTATGGTATTTGAATATAATGGAATAATATTGTTCTATAATAAACGATGAGCAGGCTGATTTCAGAAAAGCCTGAAGAACTTACATGAACTGATGTTGAATGACTTAAACAGAACCAGAACATTGTACATAGTAATAGCAAGATTATGTGATGATCAACTATGATAAACTTAGTTCTTCTCAGCAATACACTGATCCAAGACAATTCTATTAGATTTGGAATGGAAAATGTCATCCACATCTAGAGAAAGAACTATGGAGATAGAATGAGGATTGAAACATATTACTTTTATTTTTTTTTCTTTCTTATGGTTTTTTCCTTTTTTTTTTTTGATTTTTCTTTCACAGATGACTAATATGGAGATTAAAAAAAAAAACTATGGCATGCTGTCTTTCTACCATGAATTCTCTTTTTATAACATTTTATTGCAATTTTTTGTTTTTCCCCCATCTCCATTTTCAAATGTATCCCTCTCCTGACTTCCTCCCAATGACCTCTCCTTCATCCCTTATAGAAAAAAAAAAGAGAAAAAAGAAAAAGAATTCAGCAAAAAACTAACCAGTATATCAACTAAGTATGACCATAGTCCCCATCTCTGCAAAGAAAGGAGAGAGAGATATTATTATCCTGGTTTTTTTTTTCTTCTATAACTTGTTTTTGAGTCTGAAGATCAAGGTTCAAATATTGATTCTATTTTCTAGCTGCATTCTCTTGGGCCAGTAATCTTACTCAACTTTCCTCTTCTGTAAAATGGGGGGATTAATAGTTGTACAATTCATTTCACAGATATTGTGAGGATAGTCAGCTGTCAACCTGAAAGTGCTACAGAATTATAAGTTCCTACCACTGACTATATATAAGTGATTGAATGCATTAGAGAAACTTAGGAAATATTTCTTCATATTTTCAGGGTGGAGACACATTGGGGTTTGCAGAGCTCAGGTGGTCAGGGGATACTTCCTCTGAAAGATAGTCTGTGGCAAGGAAGCCAGATTTATTTGTTTGTCTCCATCTGGGGCTGCTGAAAGTATAGGTATATTCTTTATTAACCTCTGTTCCAGTGAGAAAACCAGCGTCCTGAGAGATGTGATCTTTCCAGGGTCATGTAAATTGTTAATAGTAGCACTTATGTTCTGGAGCTGGTACCCTGAGTTTTAATATAAGTGCTACTATTAACAATTTACATGACCCTGGAAAGATCACATCTCTCAGGACGCTGGTTTTTTTCATTTTTCATTCTGTCAGTTTCTCGATACAGTGTCCAAAAAGAATCCTTTTCCATTTCTTCCTTTAATGGTCAGAGATGAATGCAGAGGTGTATTGTCAGACCCTTCCCAGCTCTGACATCTTCTGTTCTAAAGGCCCTCCCAGCTCTGACATCCCGGGTTCTAAGGGACCTCCCAGCTCTGACATCCTGGGTTCTAAGGGACCTTGCAGTTCTGACATCCTCTGTTTTAAGGATCATCTTAGCTCTGACGTTTTGGATCCTAAGAGTCTTCCCAGGTCTAACATTCTGTGTTCTAACTCTGACATTTTTCTGAGACCCTCCCCACTCTAACTTTCCATATTCCAACATCCCTTCCAGTACAAGCATTTTGTGCTCCAAAGCCCATTCCATCTAGAAACTTGTCCAGCCAGATCTTACCTAATTTCTAAGGACAGAGCATATCACCTCAGGAAACATGGTCACATTTCTTGATATGTAAGTATAATTTGAAAGTGTGTGTTTTCTCTAGGCTATAGGTTCCACAAGGAAGCTTTCTACCTTCCCCAAGGGCTAGCCTAAAGTTCTGTACTTTGTGGGGACTAAATATGTGTCAGGAAGTTAGTAATCATTTATTTGTCACTTACTATGTGTCAGTCATTATATTGTAGCACTGAGGATATGAAGAAAGACCAAAAACATGGTCCCTGTCTTCAAGGAGGTCACCATCTAGTGGGGGAATCAGCATGTAAGGAACTTGGTCCATACAAGATAGCTACAAAATTGATGGCAGATAATCTCAGAGAAGTAGGAGTTATCAGGGTGGGAGCCCAGAAACAGCTTCCAATAGATGATAGAATTAAGCTGAATCTTGAAAAAAAGATTACTTCTTAAGTGTCTTGTCTTAAGGAAACATAGAGCCAGAATAATGAAGCAGAGCTTTCCAGGCATTGGGAAAAAGCCAATGGAAAGACATAGACATAGAGATAGAATTATATATATGAGACCCTCCAAGTAGACCAGTGTGATTGGATATTAGAGACTGCATAGAAGTCTAAGGCATAACTAAAAAAAAATTGGAAAAGTGGGAAATGTAAACTGAGGACTTTCTAGTTGAACCCAAAGGTCATTGGAGCTCATTGGAGAGGGACAAGTAAGGCCTATATGTTAGGGAAAAATGTCTACCTTGGCAGCTGAGTGGAAGATGGATTGAGTAGTGGATTTAAAAAAAACAACCCCCCCCAAAAAAAACCTTAATTGATTAATTAGAATCTGTGCTAGATAAGAATTATAATCCTCTTTTTACAGATAAAGCAATTGAGTCACTGAAAAGTAAAATGACTTAGCAGAAGAGGTTAGTTCAGACCTAGTCATTACCAACTTTCTTGACAATCTAATAACTGTTGGCACTCAATCTTGGTATGGTAGAATAATCTGAGCCTGAGTCTGACCCCAGCATTCACAATGATGATGTTCAGCAAATTCCCACCTCTTCCCCGAAACTTGGTTTCCTCATCTCTAAGGATGATCATTCTTTATTTAATTGCTTCCTGGATCGTAGGGAGGACAATCCCTTGTAAACCTCTGCATGCTCTAGAAATAATTCTCTTCATGCTCTAGAAATAAATCTTTACATACTCTAGAAACTAAAGGGAGCCCCTGCTGTGGTTACTCCCTTGGGGTATCTTACCTGTTCCTCAGCTCTATCCACATGTCCCTACCTGCAAAACATGTTTATGCTCCAAGGCCAGCTTACTCAAGCAGTCACTTCTGTAACTAAATATTTATCCTCTTATTAGTGCATTGTTCAGTGGTCTCTGAAAACCCTGGGAAACCAAAGGGTTGGGGACAGGTTCCCACCCAGAGCCAGGCTGGAAATGAGTCTTGCCTAAGGGAGAGTCAGGGGCAGTTCTCTTTCACCATCTCTGCTCCTTGGCATGGTGTGCAAGGGCACCCTTTCCCAAAGTGGATTGGGCAGCCTGCCACCTCTCTGTCTACTAGATTCCTGAATAGGCACAGAGTACATTTGCTGCGATCGAAAGCCTTCTCAGAAGGCTGGACTCAAGAGTACCTGGGAGCTAGAAGTGACCTCTGAATACTGAACAGTAGAGCTGGAAGGGCCTTAGAATATCAGAGTAGAAGGGGTGTCAGAATTAGAAGGGACCTAAGAACACAGAATCAGAACTGGGAGAGGTCTTAGAACAGAATATCTACTCAGAGGAGAATGTAAGAGCTTGCTGAGACCTTAGAACACAGAATGTCAGAACTGGGACCTTAGAACACAGACTATTAGAGTTGAAAGGGACCTCAGTACACAGAATATCAGAACTGGGAGAGGCTTTAGAACAGAATTTCAGAGCCAGAAGGATCCTTAGAATGTGGAATATAAAAACTTAGAACATTGACACTTAGGGCTAAAAAGGATTTTAGAACATAGACTGCTATAGCTGGGAGGGACCTTAGAACACAGAGTATAAGAACTTGGCAAGACCTTAGAACACAGAATGTCAGAACTGAAAGGGATCTTAGAACATTAAATATAAGAGTTTGGTGGGACCATAGAATGTCACAACTGGGAGGGACCTTAAAATGCAGAATGTGAGAGCATGGTGAGACCTTAGAACATAGAGTGTAAGATCTTGGTGAGAACTTAGAACATAGAATATAAAAGCTTGATGAGACCTTTGAACATAGAATGTCAGACCTGGGAGAGATCTTAGAACATAGACTCTTAGGGTTAGGAGGGACCTTAGAACCTAGTCTTTTAGGGCTTGGAAGGTCCTTAAAACATAGACTATTAGGACTAGAAGGGACCACCTTAGAACACAGCATATCAGAGCTAGAAGAGGCCTTTGAATGACAGACCTAAAAGAGATCTTAGAAAGAACAAAATAGCAGAGCTGAGAGAAATCTCAGAGAACATGTATTCCAATATCCTCAATTTGCAAAGGGGTAAACAGGGTCATAGATCACTCAGTCAGTAAGTGTTTATTTAGCACCTGCTGTATGCCAGGAACTCTGGTAGGCACTGGGGGACATAAGTATAAAGAATGAAACAATCCCTATTCACAAGGAAATTACTTTCTAATAGATATCGAGCTATCTGCCCCAGATCACATACTGAGTCATTGGAAGAGCCAGAACAGCAATTGGAGTCTCTTGACTCCCAGGCCAGAGCCCTTTCCATAATTCTGTTCTTTACTGTTTTATCTCCCCCTCCCATCTCAAAGACTCATGCATCTGAAACTGGTCCATCCTAAGGCATGTTAACCCCATATTCATTTACTGTTGGGGACCAGCCCAAAAGCCAGCTGTCTTTTGCCAGGCTATGTGTGTGCCAGGAGATAGAGGGATGTTGCAGAGGTTTAAAATTCTATTTTCAAATCCCCTAAGCATCTCTTTTCCTGGAACTCAGAATTTTTAATTTAATTCTGACTTTTCCTAATTTAATTTCCCTGGGTATGCCATCTATTCAGGTTTAAATTTATCCCAGCTCAGTTTAGACAGAGAAGCTCAGCTCCCAATTATTGCACCCCTAGTGGTGACACCATGGACTGATCACTCAAGGTTGGAGGAAAATGAGATCACCTTGCTTTCAAAAGGCACTTAATAAGTATATTTTTTAACTTAAAAAAAACTCTACTTGTTGAATTTTAATTGAGCTTCTATAGCACCTGGAAGAGTACAAAGGGCTTTCCTCACAACAAGCCTTGAAGGGATATAGTTGAAAGTGTTATTTTCAGCATTTTACAGATGAAGAGACTGATGTTCAGAGAGGAAACAGTATGCTCAGGTTTAGAGAGTGTCAGAGGTGGGATTAGAATAGAGCCTTCCAAGGATAGAATTAGGTCTGTTGTGCCACCAGTTGCAATGCTCTAGCTCCTTCACAAAACCTTGGAGGGTAGAGAGGAGGACCAGATCTTTTCAGCTTTTTGATTAGCAGATAGCCTCTGGTGGGACTGAGCAATACTTGCAGGGAGGTCACTGACAGCAAGGTTAAGAAGTGGGTATGATTGGATGGAAGATTAAAGACAATAATTGCTTACCTTTCCATGTCATTCGATGATTTATAAAGTGTTAACTTTCCCTATGAGGAACGAGGAATGCTATTATTGTAGATCCATTTTACCAACACTGAAACTGCCACCCAGAGAAAGGAAGTGGTCTTTTATGATATGTAGTCCAAATCCTATGTCCAGTGCTTTTTTTCAGTATGCTCCTGAGACAGTAGGGGAAGGGAAGGGAGAAAATCAGAGAGTGAGCAAAGAGCAAATGATTGGGATTGGAAGGATGCTAACCATCAGTGACCTCCCTAGAGGCACTGCTCAGTCCCACTGGAATGGTTTGCCATTTCCTTCTCCAGCTTATTTTACAGATGAGGAAACTGAGGCAAACAGGGTGAAGTGATTTGTCCAGGGTCACACAGCTAAGAAGTGTCAGAGGCCAGATTTGAACTCAGGAAAATGAGTTTTTCTAACTGCTGCAGACTCAGCGCTCTGTCCAGTGTGCCATCTAGTGTCCCAATAGTAATACTAATAAGTGCTATTTAAATACTAGCCTAAACTTTGCAAAGTTCTTTGACTGTAATTGCCTTGACTTCAGAACAACTCTGTGAGGACTATATGATCATTTGCCTTTTACAAAAAAGGAAACTGAGGCTAAGAGAAACTTGCAGTTCAAGACAATAAACAAAAGAGATGGATTCCTGCCTCTAGCTCATACTACTTTTGCTGCCTCTATAAAATGCACTGATGAGTTTCAATATAGAAGAACACAGCACTTAGCACAGTACCTGGCATGCAGTAGGTGCTTAATAAATGTCTGTTGAATTGAATTGAAGAACTCATTGCTCCTGGAACAAAGGGACCAGACCTGTTGGATATCTTGCAAACAAGCGTCTTTGCTTAGTTTTACTTCTTCAGGTTCTTGGGTTCTCTCAATTCTTCTTTTGGGGGCTTTAGTCCTAAGTTTCAGTTGACAGGAAATTAGTCAGTTCCTCATGGCTATTTCCAAGAAAAGGCAGGAGGAAGGATTGTACTTGTATAATCCGTATCAGATTGCTTGTAGTCTGGGGGTGGGAGGGAATAGAGAGGAAGGGAGAAAACAATTTGGAATACAAAATCTTATTAAAAAATAAAAAAAGCAGGAGGAGGGATTATACATGTATAATCTATATCAGATTGTTTGTAGTCTTGGGGGAGAAGAGGGAATAGAGGAAAGGAGAAAAAAAATTGGAATATAAAATCTTATTAAAAAAAAAAAGCAGGAGGTCGAAGAGAGGCAGTGTAGTGTAACGGGTAGGAAATGATGATAGACCCGGATTCAAATTCCCACACTTGATGCTGGCTGGGTGATCCTTTGTTCAAGGTCCACCTCTTGGTGTTCTTGGCAAAGATTCTGGAGTGGTGGCCATCGCTTTCTCCAGCTCATTTTACAGATAAGGAAACTGAGGCAAACAGTGTATAGCCAATAAGTGTCTGAGAGCAGATTTGAACTCAGAATGTAAGTCCTCCAGGAAGCTAGCTGTGGACTAGCACTTCCTGGCTGGCACTCTGTGCTCTATGGGGCCACCTGTGTGATCCAAGACAAGTCATTTCATTTCCTAGTTCCCCCAAGCTATTCAATAAGATGATAGGCCAGCCTAGTCAAACTAATAAGCATTTATTAAGCACCTACTCTATACCAGGTACTATACTAAGCATCAGGGAGCAAAGAAAGGGGGAAAAAAAAAGTCCCTAACATTGAGGAGTCTAATGAAGGAGTCACCATATAAAGAGCAATATACAAACAAGATACAGACTGAGAAAACTGGAAGGGACTAGCATTAAAGAGAATTGGAAAAAAACGGAATTTTAGATGGGACTTACAGGAAAGGTGAGGAGGGAAAGGATTTCAAGCTTGGAAACAACCAGAGAAAATGACCAATTTGGGGCATTTTGGGGAAGAGGCCAGTGTCTAGATAGCAGAAGATGAGATAAAAAGACTTGCTAATAGAGGGTGGGGCCAGGTCAGAGGATTATGTTTTCTCCTAGGGGTAATGGAAAGATACAGGGGGATACAACTCACGGTTGGTAGCTTAGTGGAGGGTGGACTGCAGTGGGCAAAGATCTAGGCATGGAGGTGGTAGGGAGGCCAGTTTCCACCCTTCCCTTCTGTTAGGTCAAACCTGCTGGCAGCCTGGGTCATTTACTGAGCCAGACATTTACTGAGCCCTTAACTGTGGGCAGAAGTCTATGCTAAGCACAAAGAGCTGCTGCTAGGTTTAAATGAACTATGGTCCCTGTTTTTCAGGAGTTTCCTTTCTAATAGGTTTTGAAAGGAGATAAGACACTAGAGCAAACAATCATGATAAACGTTCTATATAAGTGCATTTGAAAAGCACAAGAAAAATTTGTAGATGAGGTCCTAGAGAAGTTATCTTCCTGAATTGGAGATCTAGAAAAAGATCATAAAGAGACTTCAGCTGTTTTGAATCTCGCCTCACAGATGAGGAGACTGAAGCCCAAAATCATGTTGATATTGAGGGGTAGAAGCTGTGGATTCGAATTCTGACAGAGCCTCCCATTTGAGCTGTGCTTTGATTCTTTGGATAAAGAGGGTGAAGGGCATTCTGGGCATATGAAATAGTATGAGCAAAGGCAGGAAGGCTAGAAAGTGTAGGGCATGTTTGGGGTACCTATCTGGCATAATTATAGAGTATGAGGAAGGGAGAAACAGAAGAGAAGGCGTAGAGTACTTCAAATGTCCCACAGAAGAAGGTGAACTTTTCTCAGTAGCAATAGGGAGTGCTGAAGATTGTTGAGCTAAGGAGTTACCCTCTTGAAATGTATATATGAGAAAGAATAATGCATGTGCAGGACAGATTGGAAAAGCTGAGGGTGGAGGCAGGAGGACCTGTTAGAGACCAGCCACTCGGGGTACTTTGCACCTCCAGCACAATCACAGCTAATCAGGATGTGCCTGGGACGTCAAGACGAGCAGCTCTGTTTTATGTGGCTTGTGGTCATAACTGGTGGCTCTTCAGCCATCAGTCATTTTTATAGCCTTCCTCAGGCTTCATATTGCTATGTACACAAATGTTTCCATACGTCCTTGTGACTTAGAGAGAAACACTGATAGAGAAGCCCCAGCTTTCACAGCCCGGAGGTGGAAGAGGCGAGACCTTCTTGGGCCTTCATCTTCAGACTGGCCCCAGGCTGGCTGAAGAGAGCCCACTTCAGATTCGAAGTGAAGTGTGCTGCTGATCTGCAGTGAGTGGAGATGTTCAAGTGGAGGATAAATGGTCACTTTTGGCCTCAGCTCAATTGCCATTCATCCTCCACTCTACACACACTCTACTGCTGGGGCTGTCCCCTAGATTTACTTTGAAATTTCTTTTTGGACCAGATCTCCTGGTTTTATGAATGAGGAAGGTGAACTTAAGTGAATGTCCAAGATGGCCATCAGATATCTGCTTAGATGGGACAGTCCCTGAATATCTCTGGGATGGAGCCCTGCAGATGCATGTGATGGGGACTCGGCCTTCCAGCCCACTGCCGGGTGTACTTCCCTTTATTGTGACGCCCTTCCTGTTTAGTTTGGAGTCAGTTTGGCTGGTAATTCTTGGTGATCTGAATAAAATAGGCTGTTCCCCCCACTCCCCTCCTTTCCTCTTTCCTTTCTGGTTTCTCCCAAGAATCCACATCCGTGATTCACTCTTGGGTGAATTCAGGATCATCTGAAGGAACTGGGGATGGTTAGCCTGGAAAGAAGAAGATATGGAGAGAAACTTGAGAGCCATCCGCAGGTACTTGAAGGGCAGTCTTGGGGAAGGAGCCATTAGAGTGATTTAATTTTGCTCCAGAGGACTGGACCAGGGTGGGAGAAAGGAGAGTGAAAAGAAGCTCAGATTGATGTAACCAGTTACAATAATTGTTACTGTATTAACAGCCGGCCCAGGGTAGAAGGGACTGTCTGGGACCTAGTGGCTTCCACTTTACTGATTATTTCAATGCCTGCTTATATGAGAGCTGAAGATACACACACATTTTACTCAACCAGGAAATAGGAGAGAAGAGAGAAGGGGAAATTAGAGAGAGGATAGATTAAGGGAGAGACAGGTAGATAATACAGTGGATTGAGTGCAAGACCCAAAGTCAGGAAAACTCATCTTCCTAAATTCAAATCTGACCTCAGACATTTACTGCCTGTAACCTTGGGCAAATCACTGTTCACGTCAGTTTCCTCATCTGTAAAATGAGGGGGACAAGCTACTCCATTGTCCTTGCCAAGAAAACCCTGAATAGATCATAAAAACATGGACAGTGACTGAACAACAACAAAAGATTAAGGGAGGGATTAGCCTTAAGTAAAACAAACTCTAACTAAGGATGTATAAAAACATTTATAACTTTGTTTTCTGTGACAAAGAATTGGAAACTCATAGGTTGTCTTATCAGTGGGGAAATGGCTGAATGAGTTATGGTATATGAATAGATCAGAATGTTATTGTGCAAATGAAAAGGATGATTCCAGAGAAACCTGGGAAGACTTATATGAACTGATGCAAAGTAAAGTGAGCAGAGACAAGGAGAATATTTTATACACTGATAACAATATTGTAAAGACAATTTTTAAAAAATCAGATCTATATTATAATCAGCCATGATTCCAAAGAACTGGGGGTAAAACATCCCCAAAGACTTAGAGCATGGAATCTATCTTTTTTTTTTTTTTTTGGGTGGGGGAAGGAAATGTGGCCAATATAGAAATTTGTTTTGCTTGATTGTTCATGTTCATCGCAGGTGTTTTGTTTTTCTTTCTTTTTCGGTGGGGGATAAAGTAAGACAAAAGTTAGGAATTAGGGGTGGGGTGTCAGATCTTTGCTGGAAAAAAAAATTCTTAATTAGAAAAAAAAGTTCCTTCCCCCAAAGAACTGGCTACCCTCTGATGGGAAAGGCAACATGTACATAAATGGGATGTGTACAAGTCACAGGAGAGGCTACAGAGTGAAATGAGAGCCGACCTTCTACCAGAAAGGCCTGATCTCATGTCCTACCCTGACCCACACTGGTCTTGTGCCTGGGCGAGTCACCTCCCTTCTCTGTGACCCTGGTTAAATCATTTAGTTTTTCTAGGACTTAGCTTCCTCATCTGTTATATGGAAGGAGCATCAGATTTAGAATCAGAGTTGTGGATTCAAATTCATCGCCTGCTCTCAGGGGACCCCAGTCAAGTCACATAATGTTCCTCAGCCCCAATTTCCTCATCTGTAAAATGAGGCGGTTGGTCTGGATGGCCACTGCGGGCCCTTCCAGTGCTCAGACTACAATTTTGTGGAGCTGTGGCTCTGAGAACTGGCAAGCCCAGAGTCGCCCAAATCTCTGGAGCCCTCCCCGGGACCCTTGGCTCCAAGGAGACAGCTCTTGGCCTCTGCCTCCATGTTGATGTAGCAGAGGTCTTGCTGGAATGTTCACTTGAGGCTTTAAAAGGTTCGGGGTCCTGCCCTTTCCTGGACTTGGTGATGGAAGAATTAGAGAAAGTTGTTTTTCTCCTCCCTCCTCCTTCCCTCACCCCATATCAAGTGACACTTAAAACACACAGACCCTCCTCAAGCTTAGCCGCTGGCATCCCTGGTGTTTGAGCAGCCAATCTGAGCTGCGGATCAAGGGTGGGGATTTCTTCTCCGGATTAGGGCTAATTCCCTGAGAACCGGACCCACCTGAAGGCGGGAGAGCAACCCAGATATCTCCCTGGCATTGTTCCCGCCATGCTGACCTGGGTCCTCCACCATGATGGCTGGGCGGGGGATGCTTTTGTTGGTGGGAAGGAATCCAAAGTTAATTCTTCCTCCTCCTCTTCCTCCTCCTCCTGCAGATGAACTTTCGAGGTTCCCGGAACCGGAGTTGCTGGGCCGAGAGAACTCACATCGAGAAGCGCCTCTCAGTGGTGATTGGCCTTTTGGTTCTGGGGCTGTTGGCGTCCCTGGCGGTGGTGGTCTTCCAGTACAAAACCAGTAAGTGCTAGCCGGACCAGCCCTGTCCCTCTGCTTGTCCTTTCCTTCCTGCTTTTACATGAAGGATGGCAGGATGGGTGGGTTGCCAGATTGGGCATCAAAAATTATGGTTTCTTAGGACTTTAGAGATCATCTACCTAGTCTGCCTTCCCTGTTTCATGTCTGAGGAAACTGAGAAAAGTAAACTGATTTGCCCAGAGTTACACAGGGGCTAAGTGTCAGAAATAGGATTTGAACCCAGAGCCAACAGTCTTTTAAAAATCTGAGAGGCAGCTAGGTGATAGAGCACCAGCCATGGAGTCAGAGGATCTGAGTTCAAATCCAGTCTTACTTGATACTAGCTATGTGAACCTGGGCAAGTCACTTAATCCTGGGAAAAAAAAAATCCCCTTCTTGGATTTAAATCCCAGATCTACCACTAACTGCCAGTGCAACTTTGAGCATATGGCTTAATTCTTCTGAGCCTGAATTCCTGGTGGGGAAACTATATCTGCCAATCCAGATCATTGCTAATTAGCCCTACGTTTATCTATAGAATTGTCTGAGACAAAGAGACTCGTGTTACCAGAGTCAGTCAGTAAGCATTTATAAAGCACCTACTATATAAGAGGCACCATGCTAAGTCCTAGGAATGCCAAAGAATGCAAAAGACAGACCCTGAAGCTTACAGGCTAATGGGGAAGACAACAAGTCAACAGATATGTACATACTGTATAACAATATTATGCTGTATATAACATAATATAATATACTGTATAATAATAAGGAAATAAATTAATAGAAGAAAGATCCTAGACAAATGGGCCTGGGAAAGGTGGAGAGAAGGCAGGATTCTAGTTGGGACTTGAAGGAAGTCAGGGAAGCCAGGAGGCAGAGATGAGAAAGGGAGAGCATTTTAAGCATGGGAACCAATCAGAGAAAGTACCAGCATCAGCAAATGAAGGGGCAGGGCTGGCCTCAGAACTAGAGGGATTCAGAGGCCAGGTCTCCCTGATGGGAGATCCCCCTACCACACCACCTTCTCATTCTCATTGTTATTTATCAAGAAGTTACTGAATGCACCCCAAACAGGGAGTCAGGCTCAGCTGAGCAGGCCCTTGCTTTCTCCTCAGCTAACTAGGTGAGAAAGGTAGCCTGGTTTTCCTGGCCAACCAAACTGGTTACCTAGTGAGGGCTGGCACCAGCCATGTCTGAGCAAACATCAAACCCGTCAGAGCAAATCCTCTGATTAGCCTTGAGATCCCCACCTATGAGTTATGTCTGGGCTCCTCTGTACATATTTGTTCATATTTCAGAGGAATCCTCCCTGACATGGACTGCAGGTACCTTTACAACGTGAACAGCAAAATAAAGAGCAGGTTGTTTCCAGAGATTTTCTCAAGCTCTCCAGAAAGTGACTGACCGGGTCATTGTTTAGGGAAGGGAGGGAGAGAAAGAGGGACTGAGAATGAGGAGATTTGGGTTCTCCTCGTGGCCTTCTCCAAGGCCATCTGTGTGTATCAGCAGGCAAACAAGTGCTTTCTCTGGTAAGAGAGAATGAATGCTAAGGAAAACAGACAGATACAGGGAAAGACAAAGAATGAAAGGGGGGGGGGGAGGAAGAAACAGAGGAGGGGAGAGAAAGAAGTGAAAGAGAGGGAGAGAGACATTGAAAAAGAGAGGCAGAGAAAGAAGAAAGACACAAACAAACTCAGAGATTCAGAGACAGAGAAATTCAGAGAGAGACAGAAAGATTCAGAGAGACAGAGATAGATTTCAGAAAGAGACAGAGATTTTGAGATATTAAAACACAATAGTGTAATGACTTGGCTCTGTATCAGACTAGTTGTATAGTATTGGATAACTCACTTCCCTTCTGACCCTCATCCCTAAAAAGGGCATAAGAAAACTATCTCCCTCCAAGGAATATTTTTAAAGCACTCTGGTAATAGGAGCTATTTGCCTGGTCCTTAAAATCAAGCCTGGAAGGCTAGATTCCTGAGATATGAGTCTTTCCTGCTGTTATGGAAATCCCTCCTCTTTGTCATCAGAAGTTAATAAGCTCCCAAATCACCTTCTGGAGCCCTAGATGGCCCTGTGGTTACAAAGGGAGAGGAGGCCAGCACCTGCCAACCCACACCCTCCTTTTCACTCTCAGAGGCCTCCTGGAGGGTCAATAGTCCTTATTACTCAAGGAGTTGTAGCCTCCACCCTCTGCTACTTCCAGGACGAGCAGCCAGAGTCAGATTTGTAATTCACAGTTACAAGAGATCTCACTGAATCCAATCTGTAACTCTTCCTACCCTCTCTGACAAGTGATCATCCATCTTAAGAGAGCCCATTCTAATGTAAGACACATACCTCTAATTATTAGGAAGTTGTTCCCAATATTGTGATTAAATCAACTTTTCCACCATTTAGGATTATTATTGGATCAAAGATTTAGAGCTAGAAGCAATTTTAGAGGACAGGTAATTCAAGAATTCCGTATTTTACAGATGGAATTAAGTAATTTGCCTAAGGTTGTGCAAGAAGTAAATAGAAAAGCCAGGATTTGAATTTAGTTCTTTGGTCTCAAAAATCAACAGCTATTTAGTTGTACTATAGTACCTCCATCCCCATTTTAGAGGTTTGGGAAAGGTATGTGATTTGCCCCTGGTCACATACCCAAAGAAAAATACAGCAAAGTCCCAGAACTCTTGGAGTATATAGTCTTGGAGGATCCAGATTTGGGAACAGTTAACAACATGTCAGAGAAAGAGTTTGAGTCCAGTTTAGTTCTCTATCTGTTATGCTATGCTGTCTCCCTCCTGTCTACCCTCATAAGTGGTTATCCAGTCTGAAGGATTTCTGTTGGTTGGGGGTAGAGGAAACTACCTCCTGAGGCATCCTACTCTACTTTTGGACATCTCCAATGGTTAGAAACTTTTCCTGACATCAGATTGAAATCAGCCTTTCTCGCTCTCACTTACTGCTCTCTGATCTGTCCTCCAGGGCAAACAGATAAGGCTAATTCCTTTCCAAGTGATAGTCCATGAAATACTTGAGAATAGCTCTCATATCTCCCCTGAATCTTCCCTTTAATTGCTCCTCAGATTGACATTATGTCAACATCAATGACTCACTGCTCTGAATTCTTAAGAGGAAAAACTAAGGAGACAGAAAAGGATTATAGATTTAAAATTGGTGGGGATCTTAGAAGCCATTGAGTCCAACCCCCTCATTTAATATACCCCAGAAAACAGAAACAGGTTAAATGATAGCCAGTGTCAGGTAGATTTGAATCTAAGGGGGTGTTTTACTCAGGGCTAAGTTAGGAAGACAACACGAACCACTTGGACTCCAAGCCTCTAACTTTGACGAGGCTTTATCTCCTTTCTAATGGGCTGTCTGCAGCCCATTATACAGCTTCTCCCAATTAATAAACTTAAGGTTCACCCATGAGACCATATAAAACTGGCCCAGTATGCAATAGAACTGAAGTATTATAGCAGCAGTTACCCGAATAAACAGGAGATAAAGGTTTACTACCTATGCCTATCAACTTTCCTAGATAAGCTCAGTCGATCAGATTGAGGATGGGGAAGAGGGAGGACTGAAATGTCATTGGATTTAGGGCCATCAAGGACTTAACCACTGTGTATTCCAGTCCCCCTCATTTCTACAGAGGTGAAATTGGAGAAAAGGAAAGTGACTTGTCTATGATTATACAAGCTATAAAAATAAATAAATAGGAAGGCCTATACATCCAAGTCTACTGACTGGTTTTCAGCAACACTTCCAACTATATATACCTTGTTGGGTAAGAGAGCTGGGCACGTAGCAAATATCCAACAAACACTGACGTAGATCAATTTAATTCAATAAACATCAATTAATTTTTACTATTTAGCCATATTATATTCCTGTCTCCCAACAATTTTGTGAGGTAAAGGGTTATTATTTCCATTTTACCCCTGCAGAAGCTGACTGTCTTTTGCCTTTCTTTGCATCCCTAATATTTAGCTGAGTACCAGGAATATAATAGCTGTATAAAAAATGTGCTTTGACTGACACCAAGATATGAATTCAGATTTTCCCTATTCCAAGTCCAACACATTATCTACTGCGCCATCTAGCCTACTGTGTGTTCTTATGCCTCTATGGCTGTGTTCCTTTATCCCCTATGCTAAAAGTGCCCTAATTCCTTTTCTCTTCCTTTTCATCTTTTATGTTTCTACTCATTATTGAAAACCCAAGTCTTTATTCATTCCCACAATTAATACGTGAATTTTCCTCAGCCTCCTGAGTAGTTTTGAACCTTTCTAATGTACTTTTTTTTCTTTCCACATTTTGTCTTTATTATGTTGTTTTTGTAAATGAGTCAACATTTATAAAGCCCTTTGCCAGTCTTAAAATAATGTACTTTTCATTATAATAGCATTTTTATAAGATATTTTAAGGTTTGAAGGTGCTTTGCAGATGAGATATTCTTTAATCCTCACAACAACTCTGGGCTATAGGTGCCATTATTATCCTCATGAACTTGGATCTTCAGAACCCCATTGGCTGTATTACCCACTGCCCATGTAGTACTGTGTATCATAGTGATCTGTATCTGTGTTATACTGAGAAGCAACATAGTTTAGTAGATTGAGTACTGGACTTAGTGTCAGGAAAACCTGTGTTCAAATCTTTCTTCTGACACGTATTAACAAATCATGTTAACTTCACTTAGGCCCCACTCTTGACATCTGTCATCATTTCATTATCCCCCTCAAAGAACTGTTATTCAGTGAAGTAATTCAGGTCAATTCAGTAGAATTGAGATGGAGAGAGCCATCTGCATTCAGAGAGAGAACTAAGGAGACTGAATGTGGATCACAACATAGTATTTTCTCCTTTTTTGTTGTTGTCATTGTTTGCTTGCTTGTTTATTTTTTCTTTCTAATTTTTTTCCCTTTTTGATCTGATTTTTCTTGTGTAGCATGATAAATGTGGAAATAAATATAGAAGAATTGCACATGTTTAACCTGTATTAGATTACCTCCTGTCTAGGGGGGGAGGAGGAGGAGGAAAGGGAGGGAAAAATAAAGAAATAAAAAACAGTTGTTTTAAAGTTCATGTGAGATAGTATATGTGAAATACCTTTCAAATTTTAGGATGCCATATAAATAATGATAATTATTATTGATGTTATTAGAAAGTATAGTAATATAAGGAACCAAGGGCCAGCCTTAGGGCCAGGAAAACATGGGTTTAAGTTTCACCTATTATACGTACTTGTAGTATGACAGTGGGTAACTCACTTAATCTCTCAATGTTCTGCATAGCTCTCTAAGACTTAGTCTACATTCTAATATATTTTTATTTATTTTGTTAAATATTTACCAATTACATTTGAGGCAGCACTCCAGAGTGTTGCCCAGTTGAGAAGGGGGAAGTTTGGGGGGTAACAATAATGAATTCTGTTTTGGATATAATGAATTTGAGGTGTCTATTGGATGTCCAGTTTGAGATATCCAAAAGGTAGTTGGTGATGCTTAACTGAAGATCAGGGCTAGATAAGTAAATAGGAGAATCATCCATATAGAAATGATCATTGGACCCATGGGAGCTAATGTGATCACTGTATGTGATAGCAGAGAGGGAAGAAAAGATGGTCCAGGACATACTCTTGGGGGACACAATGGGTAGAGAATGTGAAATCTAACAAGAGATACTGAGCAGAAATGGTAAGCCATACATACAGAAGGAAAACTTGGAAAAGGCATCATTTCAAAAATCTATAGAGCAGAGAATATACACAAAGAAAGGGTGACAAACATTTTAAGAAGGGTGAAGATTGAGAAAAGGCCATTAGATTTGCCAATTAAGAAATAATTATCTAGGGGCTAGGTGCACCAGCCCTGAAGTCAGGAGGACCTGAGTTCAAATGTGATCTTGGATACTTAACATTCCCTAGCTATGTGACCCTGGGCAAGTCACTTAACCCCAATTGCCTCAGCAAAAAGCAAAAAAAAAAAAAAAAAAAAAAAGGAATAATTGTCTATATTCCAAAATAACTTTGAAATGGATATGCGACCTTAATATTAAAAATAAAAAACAACAGTTGGAGGAGAATTAGTTCATACACTTTCACAGGAGACATATTGTTAACCAAACAAGGAATAGAAAAAGACAATTACCAAATATAAAATCTATAACTTTGATTACATAAAATTGCTGCACAAGCAAAATTAATGCATCTAGGATAAAAAGGGAAAGGTTGAGTGGGGAAAAAAATCTTTATATAAAATATATCTGATAAGGGTTTGGTATCCAAAATATATAGGGTTTTCCTAAAAGTCTTAATGCCATTTTAAGCCATTAAAATATAAACAAATTGTGTATGTGTATGTGTGTGTGTGTGTGTGTGTACAGAAATTAATCCTTAATAGATAAGTAGTCAAAGGAAGTGAGCAAATTGCTCTCAAAAGAATAATTGCAAACTATTAACATTCATATGAAGGAATTTTTCAGATCTCTGATACTAAGAGAAATGCATATTTTAAAAAATGAGGTTTTACCTCATATCCAACAAACTGATCAATATGACAAAACATGGGGGAAATCAATGTTGAAGGGATTATGGAGAAATAGGCATACTGATGCATTGTTGGTGGAACTATGAATTGCTAATTCCCTTGGCAATATGAAAATAAAGTGAGTAAAATGCTCATAATCTTTGAACCAGAAATTCCAGTTGTAGGCTTATACCTCAAGGAGAATACTCATTAATAAGAAGAAAGTCCTCATATAGACCAAAATATTTATAGTAGCACTATTTAATAGTAGCAAAGAACTGGAAACAAAGCAAGTTTCCATTAATTGAGGAGTAGTATTTATCATGAACATAATGCTTGTAGAGAAGCATGGGAGAAAACTCTATGAACTGATGCAGTAGGAAATCAGCAGAGGGGAAAAAAAATCTATACAATTGGGATAGCTAGATGACTCAGTGGATAGAGCACCAGCCCTGGAGTCAGGAGGACCTGAATTCAAATCTGGCCTCAAATACTTTTTTTTTTTTTTGCTTTTTGCTGAAGCAATTGAGGTTAAGTGACTTGCCCAGGGTCACACAGCTAGGAAATATTAAGTGTCTTGCCAAAATTGCCTAATTGTCTTGCCAAAAAAAAGAAAAAAATATCTACACAATTATTACAGTGATGCAAATAGAAAGGAAAAACTACAATGAATCAAAACTAAATGTTGGCAATATTATAAATTACAAGATGGCTCCAAAGAAATGAGAAAACATTCCCAACCCCTTCTTTGAAGAGATAGGAGGTGTTGTACATTACACTCATTTCAGAATTTTTTCTTTCTTAGTTTTTATTCTTTAAAAATATGATGTGTTATATATTGGACTAATTGTCATCTAGGGAAGGGCGTGGAGGAATTGGAACACAGGATTTTGCAAGAGCTAATGTTGAAGAATTATCCATACATATGTTTTGAAAAATTAAAAGATTTAATAAAAAAAATTTTAAATACAATGTTATAAGGTATTGGCTTTCTAAGAGGGAGAGAGGTAAAGATATGAGGAGAAATCCTAGAGATATACAAAAGAAATCAATAAAAAATTTTAAGAGAAATTATTAGCAGCTTTGGAAGGAGTAATTTCAGTGGGATGAGAAGCTAGTCTGAAGAAGATTTAGAAGAGAGTAAGAAGAAAAAAGTTCCCTCTGCTAATAAAATCCCAGGTTCCTGTCCTTGTACTATTAATGATGAGGGTGGTAGTAGTAATATTAGTAGCAGTAGCAGTAGCAGCATTAATAGTAGTAACAGCAGCAGTAGCAACAGCAGCTTTAATAAATAGTATTAATAGAAGCAAGTAGTAGTGTAGTAGCAAGAGCAACAGTAGCAGTAGTAGCAAGAGTATTAAGTAACAATAGTAGCAACAATAGCAGCAGCAGCAGTAGTAAGAATAGTAAGTAGCAGTAGCAGTACATAATAGTAGCAAGCTTCAGCAATTATGGTAGTAAGTAGTAGCAGCAGCAAGCAATAGCAATAGTAGAAGTAGCAGTAGCTACAGTAAGAATAGTAAGTAGCAATAGTAGTACATAATAGTAGCAAGCTTCAGCAATTATGGTAGTAAGTAGTAGCAGCAGGAGCAATAACAATAGTACATAGTAGTAGCAGTAGGTAGCAGCAGCAGTAGTAGTATTATACCCTACTAAAAAAATAAGGGCAAATTCCATATCTCTAATTCTGTCCCAGTGTCCCGAACAGTTCCCTACTTATAATCAATTAATAAATTTGATAACAAACATTTCTTAAATGTTCACTGTGTGACAGTAAACCACAATAAAAGAAACCCTTCAATGAGCTTACATTCTATTCATATAGTAGATTAATATTCATAACCATTTGTCAAATGAAACCATACTTAATGCTTAAGCCAGTGCCTGGCATATAATAGATACTTAATAAATATTTATTTATGGATCCATGCTCCACAGCCTCTTGTTGCCTTTCCCACTAGGACCCCCTGCTCTGTGCCTGAGTGAGGCTTGCATCTCAGTGACCAGCTCCATCCTGAGCTCCTTGGACCAAACAGTGGACCCCTGCAAGGACTTCTTCAGCTACGCCTGTGGGGGCTGGATAAAGGCTAACCCTGTGCCTGATGGCCACTCACGATGGGGGACTTTCAACAACCTCTGGGAACATAACCAAGCCATCATGAAGCATCTCTTGGGTGAGTCCCTCCTAGCATCGGAGGAGAGGGGTCAAACTATAAAAAGACATAAGAATTTGGGGCACTACTGACCTCAAATCAAAGCATCTACCTGGGGAAGCTAAGTGGGACAGTGGATAGAGTAGAGGAAGACCTAAGTGTCAAATTAGACACTTCCTACTGAACAAGTCCCTTAATCTGTCTACCTCAGTTCTGTAAAATGGGGATAATAGTGTCAGATACTTCCTACTTGTATGACCTTGGACAAGTCCCTTAATCTGTCTGACTCAATTCTGTAAAATGGGGATGATAAGAGTGTCAGACACTTCCTACTTGATGACCTTGGACAAGTCCCTTAATCTGTCTGCCTCAGTTCTCTAAAATGAGGATAATAATAGTGTCAGACACTTCCTACTTGTATGACCCTAGGCAAGTACCTTAATCTATCTACCTCAGTTCTGTAAAATGGGGGTAATAATAGTGTCAGACACTTCCTATTTGTATGACCCTAAACAAGTCCCTTAATCTGTCTGCCTCAGTTCTGTAAAATGGGGATGATAATAGTGTGAAGGCATCAGGTAGGTGTCATGATGTCATCTCTGAAAGAATTCAGGCAGTCTCCAAATCCAAGCAAAGGCATTAGAATGAAATTTATGCACTCATTGGGTTGGCCAAGTTCCCTGAAGAAACCAACAAAGCCAGACAAGGGATTTCGTAAAGGGTTCTGTACATCACAAAGTATGTATATTCTGGAGTTATAGGAAGAGCTTGCAAACATGGGGAGGTCCTAAAGCCTTGATAGAACTGCATATATGGTTACCCAGAATGCATACAGAAAAGCCCACGGGCTGGGGGAAGGGGGTAATTTATATATGATAAAGATGTTATAATTAGCATAGGTTCATCCAAAAACAGCACAAAAGGGGAATTGCACAGGTGCCATGTTGGAGGATTTATTGAGGTTTGCAGTCCAGTGTCCTGTTCTGCATCCTGCTGGTGCTACTTTCTTATTGGTGTTATGTTTTATGGTAACCATCATGTGGTAACCTGGTGATCTGGTTACAGATTCACTGTTCTAGTGAGACCCATGATTAATGATTTCTGTGGGACTCAGGGCTGAGACAGATTCGGACTGAGGTGGGCTGGAGACAACAATCAGAATCCCAACTCCCAGGGTTGTTGTCAGGGTAAAACGAGATTATAATAGTAAAGTGTTTAGCACAATGCCTAGCACACAATAAGCAATGAAAGGGCTTCCCTTTGACTTAAATTGACATAGAAAATAAGAGAAGTAGGCCTTTACTCCCAGTAAAAGAGGTACTGTTAGGGAGTACTGGGTATTGGAAAAACTGGTCTTTTCTTCTGCATTTGGGAGTCCTGAATTTCCCTCTGATTTTTATTTTTATTTATTTTTTATTATATTATTATTATTATTTTTTTTTTTTTTTTTTTGCTGAGGCAATTGGGATTAAGTGATTTGTCCAGGGTCACACAGCTAGGAATTGTTAAGTGTCTGAGGTCAGATTTGAACTCAGGTCCTCCTGACTTCAGGGCTACTCTATCCACTGCTACACCTCTAATTGTTAAAAAGAAAAAAAATTTTGCACATCTTCCTCTAACCTTTAAATATCTCTAGCAAGGGGGAACCCACCATCTCTTGAGGTGGCCCCTTCCATCTTCAATTGTTAAAGTTGTTTCTGACCTCATGCCTAAATCTGCTTCACTGCAAAGTAGTGGACTGGACTGGATTGGACTGCAGGCAGCAGACCCAGGTTTGAGTGCCTTTCTCGCTGAGTGAGCATTGACAAATCAGGATCTCTGAATGGTCAGTTTGTAATATATAAATAAGGGGGTTCAACTGGATAAACCTTTCCCAATCTAAGATTCGGTGATTCCCTAAATTATAAATTCCCTAAATTATAGATAGATGAAGATACTATTGGATCTACACAGTATCAAGGCAAAGGGATCATTGTTCAGTGTTTTAGTTAAATCAAAGTCTAGAGCTCATCACTGTCCTTTTGCCTCTCTGATTGGAGGGTTGGGCATTGAGCTCCAAACCTCCCTTTAAGGAGAGAATCCAGCCCAGGCATCATTTCTCACCTGGCTGGACTACTTTGGCATTTCTCTTACTTCTCCTTCCACGGCTTTTCATCTTCCTCTTGTATGTTAGCTTGTAGTTTGTAAGTTCCTTGAGGGAGGGAGGGCTATTTTTCCTTTTTTGTATCCCCAGCTCTTAGCACAGTAAGTAGGTGCTTAATGTGTTTATTGAGTATTGCCAAATAGAACTCACAGTAAAGTTGATAAAATACACTTTGAATGTTCTGCCCAATTTGTTACTGTGCTATATGGTAATGGCTCACAAATAGCAGGTAATTTAAATAAAAATTACTATGTCTTGCATAACTTATTTTCTTTTTAGAACGACCTAAAATTTAAATTCTCTCTCTGTCTCTCCCTTTGTCTGACTCTCTCTCCCTCCTTCTCTTTTTGTGTCTCTGTCTGTCTGCGTCTCTCTGTAACTATGAGTGTCTTTTTGTGTCTGTCTCTGTGTTTCTCTCTCCCACTCTTTCCGTGTCTCTTTGTCTCTCTCTCTTCCTCTCTCTCTCTTCCCTCCACCTCTGTGTCTGTCTCTTCCTCTCTCCTCCCTCTCTTTCTCTGTCTCTCCCTCTCTCCATGTCTATCTATGACTCTCTTTGTCTTTCTGCTTCTATCTCCTTTTTTTTCTCTTTTCTCCGCTTCTCTGTCTATCTTTCTCTCTCCCCCCTTTCCCTGTCTCTCCCTCTGTGTCTATCTGTCTGCTTCTGTATCTTTTTCATTCACTCTCACTGCCTTTCTTCCATCTCTCCTCTCCCCCCACTTCTCTCACATATATACATATATTCTAATTTACATTAAAAGACCAAAATCCTGTATTTGATGCTTCCCTCATCACCACCCCAAAATTATGGCCCAAGGCTGAGGTTCACCTGTCCTTTTCCCTTCGACATTTCTTTTGGCTGAAGGGACCCCAAGATTTAAATTCAGCCCTTTCTCCAAATTCCATCGCTCTACTCACCTTGTTACATAGCTGTCTCTGAGCAAGTCAGTATTCTAGAAAGACTACTGGATGATGAGTCAGAGAACCAGGACTCCAGCCCAGCTGACAACTTAATTGCCTATGGAAATGGGGGGGGAGGGGCGGCCTTTGATCCTCTGGTCTCACTGATAGAGTCAGGATTGATTGAGTTCTACAGGTCTGTTTCTTTCTCCCTAAAGAGGAAGCCCTTGGGACAGAGGGAACCATAGTCTCTTCTAACTCTGAATGAGGGATTCTTAACCTGGGACCTGTTGGTCCCTTAAAAGACCTATTGGTCTTTTAAGTATTTTCATTTCCTATTTGAGTGTTGTCTTCCTCTGTAAACTACTAGAGGGCAGGGATTATCTTTCAATATAACTGCTTTCTTTTGCAGTTTAATTTTATGCATTTAAAAATGCATTTTTATGCATTTATGCATTTTTCTGAAGGAGTCCATAGGATTCACCTGCCCCCAGATGGGTCCATGATATAACAAAAATTAAGAACCCTTAGACTAAATCCTATGATATGAAAGTTTACAGCCATTGGCCATGAGCTATGGTCATCATGTACAAGTCATGGAAGAGTGGATATATTAAAGTGGAATGGCTTTGTGTCTCTGTTCCCTAAGCTACCGTCCCAGCTCAGGTTTGGCTGAGTGATGAGGAAGGAAGAGAGCTAAATTGTGAAGAGATGGGCAGATTAGTTTGTGGTTACCGTCAAGCTGTACCAGTCACATCCGCATACCACCTTAGGCTTTTAAAGTTATTTACATCCTTATTTCATGTGAACTTTACAACCGTCCTGGGAGGTAGGCTCTGTTATAAGAACAGTTCTGTATAGAAAGGGTTGAGAAGACTTTGCTAGCCAGGGAGATATGGTCCCTCTCCCTGATCAGATGAAGAAGGAGGAGACAGATCGATGAGGGAACGATAGAGCAGTCAAAGTCTCAGATAAAACAGTGGTTTGATTCAGTGGAAAGAACACTGGACTTGGACTCAAAAGAGCTAAGTTCCAAATAGACATGCAGTAACCATTATTAGGTGCTTACTGTATACTAGGTAAATACAAACAAAAAGAAAGACAACCCCTGCCTTCCATGAGTTTCCATTCTAATGGGGAAGACCAGACCTAAACAGAAGCCAAAGAACAGTGGGTGCCCTTCCCCCCAACATCAGCACAGATACTTAGTAATTATGTGGTCTTGCACATCTCTAAATTTTAGTTTTCTCTTCTATAAAATGAATACTATAATATTTGTTCTAGGTACTTCACAGGGTCATTGTAAGGAAAAGTGCTTTGTAGGTCCCAATATGTGTAGGAATGGGAGTTATTTTTATTAGGTATAGAAGCCAGATGAGATGTTAACAATATTGTAGTTATAAGATCTGGATCCCAAAAATCCTCAAGGGCACCTTGCCCTTTATTAACCATAAAATAAATAAATCCGGCTGTGAAACTTTGTATATCAAGTCAGCTACTTTTAATATATTGATTGATTTTGTTGATTTTTTTCCCCTCCTCAAAAAAAATAGTATTTTTTTTTTGTTATAAAGTATGGCTGGGAAGAGAATAAAGGGAGAAGATATAGGTGAGGTAAAACCACCTGGGGCCACATGGGGAGAGTTTACATATCTGGGTAACTGAACCATGTCCATCATATTGAAAGCAAACATTCCAGACTGCCCTGGTGTGAGATGTAGGGCACAAACAAAGCTCTAGTGTTGCTTTTGTTGACAGTGGGGCCCAGCCACACTGGATGACACTGAATGGAATTAATAACAGACCCATTCAGAACAGGCCTATGGTGTCAGCTCCCAACCTGGGAGCTGCACTGTCCCCCAAGGACTGTTTTATTCTCTTTGAAAGGTGACAGAGACAGACAGACAGACGTACAGAGAGATTTTATATTTTTAAACATTACATTGGAGGAAAACATTACATCTCCCTAGACCATAAACTTATTGGAAAGGAAAAGTGTTCCATTCAAACTCGTGGAATTTTAGTTAGAGAGAGCCTTAGAATACAGAATACCAGAGCAGAAAGGGCTTTTAAGAATCCAGAATAGGAGAAATGCAGAGACCTTTGGATATAGAAAGTTAGAACAGAAAACATCATATAAGGTAAGAGTCTTAGAATCTAAGATGTCATAACATAAATATCAGAGTTTGTCTGAACAGGAAGGAACCTTAGGATGTAGAATGTCAGAGATGAAAAGAGCAGAACTGAAAAGAAACCTAGAACATAAAATGCCAGAACTGAAAGGAACCTGAGAATATAGGCTGCCAGAATGGGAAAGGACCTTGAAACCTAGGATATAGAAGGCTATAGGTTTAGGGGATCATAGAATTTTAGAGGTAGAAGGAAACCTAAGAAAATAGACTATCAGAATTAAAAGGGCCCTTAGAACATAGAATGTCAGAGCAAAATGGGTACTTAAAACTTAGAATGCCTCTGAGTTTTCAGTCATTTCATCTGTTTATTTATATATAATATATAAACGGACATATATATGACATATATATAAATATTTATATGCATGTATGTATATATATTGATGCATATATATATTAGATTATGTACATACATGTATTGTATATTTACATCCATATGTGTTTGTCTCCATGTGCATATATACCTAAGTGTATAGCCGTGTGTTTACATGTATATATTTACATGCATGTATAGATACATTATTTGTGCATGTGTGATTAGTGTGTGATCGTGTGTGTTTACATGTGTGTATGCTTATATTTGCATGCATGTATATATGCATCTATTTGTATATGTATGCATATGTTTATGAGTGGGAGGGATCTCAGAACATAGGATGTCAGAGCTGGGAGGGCCCTTAGAACACAGAATGTCATGGCTAGAACATAGAACATCAGAGCAGAAAATATCTAAACAGAGACTGTTGGACTCAAAGGAAACTTGGGAATCATCTGAAACATCCCCTTCATTCTCTCATAAAAGTATGGAGAAAAAAAGTGATTTACCAAGGATCCTAGAGCTGACGGTGGCAGAGCCAGGACTAATACTCGGGATTTCTAACACCAGTCTAGCTTTCTTTCTGCTTTTCCATTTCTATTAGTCTTTGAAATGCAATCCATGAGCCCTGTTTGGTAAGAAACATGCAGATGCTCACAGACACATCCCTTTGGGTGGAGACCATCTATAGTTGTCTTAACTCCCTCGGAGAGTTAAGTGTGGGACTTGGGTAAGAAATTGGTAGGGCAGGTTCTCCAGGCCATTTCCCAAAGGAAATCCCCTGTGCCCAGCAAAGCAGGACTTTGGCTGAAGCTGTGCCCTCTGCTTCCCACTGTAAGACATGGTGTAAATGATTAAGTTGCTTTCTAAGCTGCCCAGAGAGCCATTCACAGTCAACTGAGAGGACAGCTGCTTTTTGTCACAGCAATCCCGCCAGGGTTGTGGGCCAGGTATTTAGCTAGGAGACAGCCTAGAGTTGGCAGAAAAGCTTCTTCCTGAAGTAGTTTCCTCCCAGTAAGATTTGGCTCTGTTTTAGTGTAAGAACCCTAGACTTGGGAGTCAGGAAATCTCCATTCAGTTCCTGGCTTCATCCATAATTGCTGTATACTTATAGGGAAGTCACTTTCAATCTCTGAGTTTTCAGTCATTTCATTTGTTTTATATATTAATATGTAATATATAAATACACATATATTTATGTATAAATATGTATATGTGCATGTATAAATATCTCTGTGCATACACATATATATTCACACACATGTCATGGTCACACATATGTATATGTTTATATTTACATGTGTGTACCGATGTTTGAATATGTGTGTCTATTTATGTGTGTGCATGTGTTAATGAGTATATATACATATGTATGTAAATGCACACATATAAAATGTATAGTGCATTATTATGATGTAATAATAATAAATGGAGAACACTAGTCTGCACCCTATCTAGCTTACTGGATCATGGTAAGGAAGAAGGAGAAGATGACCTGGCTGGATGATGATTAGCACTGTGTGTTGGCAGCTGTGACCATCTCAGTTTAAAGCCAGAGTAAGGGCGTTTCTCTTTTCTTTGGCAGCTAGGTCATGGAGCAATGGCCTTGGAATTGGGAAGACCTGAGTTTGAATCCTTTCTCAGACAATTACCAGGTGTGTGAATCCCGGGCAAGTCATGGAAGCTCTGCCACATTTTCCTTAATTGTAAAATGAGGGGATTGAACTTATTGATCTCTAAGGCCATTTCTAGCTTTAAATCTATGATTCTCTGATTGCTGAGAACTTTTATAAACTGCAAAGCACTTTAAAAGTAGGAGTTTGCTGTTTTTCTGCTTAACCTCTGCCTCCGTTGGAATCTATCATCCATTGAGAGGCTATCCCAGGGGCCTTCCCAAGGGTGTCTCTCCTGCCAAAAAAGCAACAAATATATTTGAATGTGAATTGTTCCACTTTGAAGCTGGGGCCAAAATGGAGTGTTCAGAATGGCCTGCCCACGTGGTCTCTGTATTCGGGTGAGGAAGATGGAACTTTAAGAGAGAAAAAATGCAACTGCAGATGAAATAGAGGCAGAAAATCTGACTTTTCCCCACCCTGATCCTTATTTCCCTCATGGAGACTCCACTTTCTCATGTGTAAAATGGGTTTCTTCTTTCAAACATAAATCATCACAAAGGTTGTTGTAGTGAAGGTACTTCAATGATAGTTTATAAGAGAATGATAATCCTCAATTTACAAAGGAAATAAGTGCTATATAACTATGAATTGGTTTTCACTCATTCAGAGTAAAATCGGCCCGTGTCATGGATGAAAATAGACTTGAAAGACCCTGACACTATCACTAATAGGGAAAAAGACTGAGACTCCTAGAGTAGAATCCTAGAATAAAAAACTTGGTATCAGATTCTGGTTCTGCTATTTCCTGATTGCATGATATTGAACAAGAAACCTTCCTTCTCAAGGCCTCATTTTCTTCATCTGTAAAAACAAAGGGTTTGGAGGAGAAGCAACTTGGGATGGTGGGTAGACTATAGGACTTGGAGTCAGGAAGGCCTGAGTTTGAATCCTCCTTCAGATGTTTACTAGCTATATCACAGCAAAGCATTTAACTACTTTGAGATCCATAGTCTCTTCTGTGAAATGAGGATTGGACATGAAAAATTCCAAAGTCCCTTTTAGCTTTAAATCTATAATGAGATAATCTTTAAAGTCCCTTTGAGCTCTGACTTTTTATGTTCTAAGGCCCCTCCTATATCTGACTTTCTGTGTTCTAAGATCTTTTCCAGATCTAACATTCTTTGTTCTAAGTTCCCTCCGACTTTTTCCATTTTGTGTTTTAAGGTAGCTCCCCTCTTTGGTATTCTGTGTTCAAAGAGCCCTTCCAGTTCTGACATTGACTGTTCTAAGACTCCTCCTACCTCTGGCGTTCGGGGTGTTTCATAGTTCCCGTTCTCCCTTCTCAGGTCTCTTTCTAGCTAATTTAAACCTCTTCTAGTTCTGGCATCATATGTTCTAAGAGGTCGTTTAACTCTAATATTTTTTTTAATTCTATGACTCATTTAATCATAGAAATCAAATTATTTATTTCCTCTCTTCCTGTCCCCTCTGCCAAATTTCCAGTGTAGATTAATGCCCTTCCCAATCTGCTTGCTCAAAGTAGTTGCTCATCGAGTCTAAGTCATGCTAGAATATATGACATTCAGAAGATCTGTCTCCTGAATAGGATTTCTTCTCACGGCAGGAGCTCAGTCTTCAAGCTGGAAGACATCTTAATGAACAATGTTCTTCTAGAATCCCAAATGGAAAGAGCCTCAGAGGCCACCTAAGCTTCTGGATAAGATTCCTACTTTAAAACATGTGGAAAAGATGTTCTTGAGGCAAGAAGGAGTCTACTAGCTTCCAAGGCAAGGAAGGCTTTGCTTATGTCAAGCCTGAAATCTCCATGATTTCCATCCATTAGAGTTTTGTCAAATAAAACAAGTTGTATTGCACATGTCAAGTCAGTGCAGACCTTTCTCCATTAGAATATATGCTTCTTGAAAGCAGCAATTGATCCATTCTTTGGACTTGTAACTTGCAGCCCTTAACAGAGTGTCTGACCCCTAAGAGGGGTCATTTAATAAAAGCTTGTTAATTGGGACTGATATATTCCTACTGCAAAACTCAGTTCACTACACTGGGTGACAGTCCTTCAAGCAAAGTCAAATAAAGCATGTATTGAGCCCCTACCAGTGTCAGACATTTGCTAACCATTGGGGATACAAAAAAAAAGGTTTAAAAAAATTAAAATTTAAAATAAAAAAATTTAAAAATAATATGCTCACTGTTTTGAAGATAGCAATCATATTACCCCTAATTATTCTCCTCAGCATATTAGATAACCAATTTAATTTCCAGTTCTTGAAGCTGATTCTCATGTGTCCTGGTCTTCAGGCCCATCCTCACTATTCCAGACAGTTATTTGAACTCTTCAATTTATTGACACCCTAAATCATAGTGTTACAATATTCCAGATGTGATCTGACTGGGGCAAAGAACAATAGGGCCCTGTACTCTCATGTACTTAGTCCACTGAGGCTGAAAGAGAGTATGTGATTTCTCTAAAGCCACATAGCTACAAACTTGGACTTGACCTCAGCTTGGTTGACTTTGGAGCTATTGCTCTGGCCACTAACCACAGCTGCCAGGAAAATTTAACAGCAATAATCATATATTTTTTAAAAATTTGATCCAGTCCTGTGGTTTTACTAGCATAAAAAAAAGAGAGGCAAGATCTCTCCCTGACTTTTCTTTCCTCCATCATTACCTTAAACCAAGGCTTCCTGACTCAGTGGCCAGGTTACTCCTTGGGACTGAGTGCTATACTTTGAACTGGTTCTCCAATCTGAACCTCACATCAAACCTCAGGAGGTAAGTCCTGCCATTATCCCCATTCAAGAGATGAGAAAAAAAGAGATGGGAGAAGAGGGAAAGAGAAGGGAGAAAGTGAAATTGGGGGAAAGGGGAGAAAGAACAAGGGAAAATGAGGGGTTAAAAAAAAGAGCAGAAGACATGTTGAAGGGGATAAAGTAGGGGACAGGGATGGGATAGAGGGAAAGCTGGCCTGCGACTGAGAGAAGCAACAGCGGGTGGTCCCTCTGTGCCTCAGGATCCATGGTCAGTCTAGGACGCTATAGTCCTTGGCACAGGAGCCCAGGTCTGCCTCCTGTGCCTACCCTCCTTCTCCTCATCTTCCTTTCCCTCTCTTTCCCCTCCTTTCAGCATCAGATCCCCCCCCCTCACTTTGTTGTGCTGCCGGGCTGGCTAGGGGGGAAAAGGAGGGGGGAGTTGGTCTCCCAAGCCTGATAATTTACTGGAACTCGGGGAGGCTGGCCCAGCTCACCATTCTTTCCGAAGCTTTTGTTTGGCTCTCTTATCTCTAGTGACCTTCCTGTGGCTACTGAGGGAGGGCGAAGGCGGGGCCCCAGCCTGGCTCAGGGTGCTCCAAGCCCTCTCCTTCTCCTCCTCCCCAGGCATTTTGGGGTTTACTCCGGAGCTGTGTGCTTGAGCTGGGGAAGCTCCTGCTTCCTGGGGGCCTGGTATCTGGCCCAGACTTTCAGTTGGTCCTTCAGCCCTCTGGTCCGTGCCAGACCGAGGGAGGAGTAGATCCCAGACTGATGCTGAGGAGGGGTTCCCATGGTAACACAGGTTTCCCTGCCTGACTTGCCCAGACACCTCTCCTCCCCCTCCCTTCTCCCAGCTGCTTTCTCACACAAACAAGGGTGTTGTGCTGGAAAACCAGGCTGCTCGGAGATGATGTGTTCTCTCCAGCTTGGAACATTGGGAAGTTCCCCCTCTGCGGCTTTCCCTCTATCCCATCCCTCTCCCCTACTTTATCTATCCCACTTCAACTTCCCTTCTAGTCTTTTTTTTAACCCCTCATCTTCCCTGTTTCCCTATTCCCCCATCATCTTCCTATTTCCCTTTCTCTCTTCTCTTTCCTTCTTCATTCCCTCTCTTTTTTTCTCCTCCTAATCCTCCCTCTTTCTCCTCCCTATACCCATCTCTTTTTCCCTTTCTCCCTTCCCCTTTTTTTTTGCTCTTCCCCTTTTCTTATTCCTTTTCCCTGTCTTCTTCCCCCTCTCTTATTCTTGTCCCTTCTATTGCATCCCCCATCTCCTCCATTTTGTAACTTCTTTCTCCTTCTTTCTCTTCTCCCTCTGTTCTTTTCCATCTCCTATATCCCCTGTCTTCCTCTCCTCTTTCCCTTACTTTATGCTTACCCTCTTCCTTGTTATCTTCTTTATCTTCTTCATTCCATTCTTTCCCTCTCTTTATCCTCATTTCTGGCCTTTTCTCCTCCTTTCTTCTCTCTCTGTGTCTCTTTGTCTCTGTTTCTTTCTCTCATTCTTTGTGTGCTTCTTTGTCCTTCTGCCTCTGCCTCTGTGTGTCTCTCTATTTCTCTATCTTTCTGTCTCTCTTTCTCTGTCTTTCTGTCTTTGTTTCTCTGTCTTTCTGTCTTTGTTTTTCTGTTTCTCTTTCTCTATAGCTATCTCTCTGGCTTTCTGTCTTTGCCTGTTTCTCTGTCTCCTTGTGTCTGTCTTTCTCTATGTGTGTCTGTCTCTCCCTTCCTCCCTCCTCTCTCTCTCTCTCTTTCTCTCTCTCTCTCTCTGTGTGCTTCCCTCTGACTCTGTCTCTCCCTCCCTCTTTCTATCTCTGTCTCTTTTTGTTTCTCCATCTCTCTGTCTCTCTCACTGTGTCTCTCTTCCTCCTTCCCCCCTTTCCCTTTTCCCCTTGTTTCTCATTCCCCCTCCCTCCTCTTCAATCCCCTTTCTTTCCTCTCTCAACTTTATTTTATCTTTCTCTTTTTTTCATCTTATGACACAGAAAACCACTGCCTTTCCCAAAAGACTTCCTTTTCTCCCTTCCCAGATTAATGTTTTTAAAGCGTTCAGTAAACCTTTAATCAATTTAGAATTGCATATTGTTATTTTTTCTACCACACTACACAGCCTCCACTCTTCACTATTTTTCGTGGTCAGTTATTGTAGAAAAGCTTGTCTCAGTGCCACAGTGTGAAATTTATTATCTACAAATGCAATTTCAGATGATTAAATAAAGTCAACATCAATGTAATAAAAACTGACATACCACAGCCTTACTTAATACAAATTAAATACAGATTATTGAGCTGGAAACACACACAATAGGATGCCCAAGCTGGAAAGGACCTTGGGAAACTATTGTAGATTGATGAGGCCTTAGAAATCAGAATATCAGAGCTGAGAAAGCCCTTAGAATGTAGAATATCAGAACTGGAAGGGCCCTTAGAACAGAGAACGTCATATTGGGTTACTTACTAAGAGAGAGGGTGGGGGGAAAGGAGAGAGAAAAATTTGGAACACAAGGTTTTGCAAGGGTGAATGTTGAAAAATTATCCATGCATATGTACTGTAAATAAAAAGCTTTAATAACAAAATAAAAAAGTGTGAATGTTGAAAAGTATCTGCAGATATTTTGAAAATAGAAAGTTATTAAAAAAAACCAGAATGTCAGAGCTGGGAGGACCTTTAGAACACAGAATGTCAGTGTTGGGGGAACCCTTAGAACAATGTCAGAACTAGAAAGGCCCTTAGAATCCAAGATGTTAGAGCTGGGAGAATCCTTAGAATACAGAATGTAAGAACTTGGGAGGGCCTTAGAATATAGAATGTCAGAACCAGAAAACCTTTCTAGTATTGCCAATCCATTTTCTAATATTCTGTGTTTTAAGATCCTTTCAAGCTCCGACATCCTATGTTCTGCCTTCCCTGATAGCTCTAACATTGTGTTATAAGATCCCTCTTATTCTGACATTTCATATTCTAAAATTCTATGTTTCCTCCAAGAGCAGACATTTCATGCCCCAATAGTCTATGGTCTAATCTCCCTTATAATTCTATCTGTGTTCTGAAATTCTAGATCCTCAGTTCCCTTCCTTCTTGGTTACTTTTTTTTTTTTTCTAAGGATCCTTAGAGGCTTGAGAGTCAGTGTTGTAACATTCTGTGTTCTAAGCTCCCTTAAAACTTAACCATCATACAGTTCATCCCCCAGCAAGCGCTATCAGGGAGTCTGCCCTTATCCCACCAGTCTGGGTCTGAAAATTTAACTGAAAAAAGGCATTTAAAACAAGACTTCCATAGCCTAACCAGGTCACTAAGGGAGGACCAAAAAGAAATCACATGAGTGTTTAGAGCAGGAAATGAAATGAGATGCAATTAATCAAGGAAGAAAAAGGGAAATGGAAAACAAATCTTTAAATAGCCTGTACCTGAAGAGGATAAAGTGAGAGGAAAATTAATTAATAATCAGTGAGGCTTTGAATAGTTTTGTGAGCTACAGCCTTGAGTAAAAAAAGATGAGCTGTGATCTGAGAGTCTGAACAGACCCACATGTTCCCCAAGCTTTTCCCTTCCCTCTCCCCTCCCCTTTGGGAGAAATTTGTGACAGAATGGAGAGTTTCTTAAGCCGAAAGTTTGGGGAATGAGGAAATAAGTATTTATAAAGCACCTACTATGTGTCAGTCACTGTGCTATGCTTTTATAAATATTATCTCAGTTAATCCTCACAATAAGTGAGGTAGGTGCTTTTTATTATCCCCATTTTATAGTTAGGAAACCAAGGCATTCAGATTAAGTGATTTGTTCAGGATTGAACAGCTAAGTGTCTGAGGCCAGATTTGAACTCAGGACGTCCTGACTCCAGGCTCAATGTCCTGTCCACTCTCCCCCGATCTGTCTCCTTTGGCAGAAGAAGTACAAAGTAAGGGAGAAATTATGGCAGCAGGTATCATAGCCAGCTTGATCTGGTTATGGTCTGGGGGAGGGGAAAGGTGTACTTCAAGCCTCCCTTCTAGATAATAAACTTTTCCACCTGAGGGAGAAGCACAGAATGCTGTTCTGGATTATCAGGGAGTCTGCCTTTTCCCGAGCATTCCCCGTCTTTGATTTGTCGACTAATTGACAAATTGACAGTTTAATCGACAATTTAATTGACAAAATTCAGTAAAATGGGGTAGTGGCCTGCCAAATTAGTGAGAAGGAATACAAAGAAAAAGCCTGGATGTTCAAGTTTAAGAACTAAAAACAATGAATTACAACTGCAGACGGTGGACCTTCAAATCCTGGCTCAACCTCAGTGTGGCCTTGGGAGATCATTTTCCTCTGCTGGGCCGTGCTTCCTCATCTAGAAAAATCAAGGGGCTGGATTCTAATAAATACAGTTAAACTGCTTTAAAATACAATAATCGGTCGGCTCACAGGCTGTACAAAAACAAATGGCCAAATCAAATGATCTCTGAATTCTCTTCCTGTTCTGATAGTCTAAGCTCCATTCTAACTGAAAATCTTTAAGAGATTTCCCAGCTTTGACCTTATGATCTCAGGTTCACTCTAGCCCTAATATCCTGTGTCTAAGGTCCACTCTGGCTCCAGCATTCTATCAAAGCTCCATCTTAGGCCTGATATTCCAAGCCCTTTTCCAACTCAAACAGCCTAAATTTTAAGGTGACTTTCAGCCCTGAAAGCTCAAGTTTTCGAGCAAGTTTGATCCAAGAAGAGTAAAATCTCCCTCACTGGGGATCCCAGCTTTAACCCCCTCTTGGTTTTTATTTTTGTATTTCAGAAAATGCCACTGCCAGCACCAACGAGGCCGAGCGAAAAGCCCAGCAGTATTACCAGGCCTGCATGAACGAATCCAAGATCGAGGAGCTGAAGGCGAAGCCCTTGATGCAGCTGATTGAGAAGGTGGGGCTCCCCTGGCTTCTGGTCTGGCTTTGCTGCCTCCCCCTCCCCCCATTTCTCTTCCTCCCCCATATTCTCTACCTGCACTAACCACTCCTGAGCTTCTCAAGAAGCTCCCTTGATCATCTTATTGTTAACAGATTCTGCATATACCAACTTTTCACAGTAGAAAGACTTTAAAAAAAAATATATATATATATATAAATTTAAATGTCTATGCCCCCCCCTTTTTTTTTGTATATGCCCTTTAATAAAGTAGTAATAAAGTTGCCCTGTGTTTATAGAGGATCACTTTCCTGGCCACATTTGTAGAATCACAATCATGATGGTTTTTTCAGTCATCTTGTTAAGATGAGCACCATGACCGGTACACAGTAGGTGCTGAATAAATGCTAATTGATTGACTAGCAGGGGGGCTGTTCACCCTGATCTCTTGTTTTGATAATTGAGGAAACTGAGACCCAGGGAAGTGAAATCAGTAGTGATTTGCTATTCTTTCTACACTGCCTCCATTTCTGACTGCCTGATGGATGGTAGAATGTTTTGAATAGGAAATTCTCAGTGTCGCCACTTCCTTTTTCTCATAGGGTGTATGTATGAAAGACAGATGGTCCTGGCCCAGGATTAGAGAGAGGCCTTCTCTGTGTGGAGGGAGCCCCCAGTGGCCTCTCCCCTCCCCTTCAGGAAATGGGGGGGTTCAGCATTCCTTCTCATCTTCTTCCCTGTGACATCACAGTGAACAAGCTGGGGACCTGCAGGCTGCTGACCAAGGCTTCAGGCCTAGTAGCAATGACTCTTTGAATCCAGTCCCTCCCTCCACCCCTGATATCCTGGGTTCTAAGCCCCCTCCCAGCTCTGACATCCCGGGTTCTAAGGGTCCTCCCAGCTTTGACATCCTGGGTTCTAAGGGCCCTCCCAGCTCTGACATCCTAAGTTCTAAGGGCCCTCCCAGCTCTGACATCCCGGGTTCTAAGGGTCCTCCCAGCTCTGACCTCCTGGGTTCTAAGGGCCCTCCCAGCTCTGACATCAGGGGTCTAAGGGCCCTCCTAGTTCTGACATCCCATGTTCTAAGGGCCCTCCCAGCTCTGACATCTTATGTTCTAAGGGCCCTCCTAGTTCTGATATTCTGTGTATGTTCTTTAGAAGAAAAATATAACACTAATTTTTTTATTTCTCTAAAACATGACTCATAAGCACCAAATAAAGGTGACCATCACACAAATTTATACTATTGCCCATATTTTTACTGGATCTCACTGTCTCTTATTCCCATCTAATTTGAGGCAGGGTGGGGGGGCTTGAAGCTTGCAATAAGGACACATTTGAATTTGAATTCTGTCTTTGATACTTACTCTATGGGCGACTCTGGGCAAGTTTTTCTTTTTCTCTCTCTGAGCCTCAGTCTCCATAAACGTGACCCTAACTCACAGGACTATGGCAACATGAACCATGTTGTTATGGCCCCAGTGTGATGGAGCAAGGGCTCTCACCAGGTTCTCACCTCTTTCTCATATCCTATAGCTTGGTGGCTGGAACATCACAGGCCCTTGGAACAAGGACAACTTCCAGGAGACCCTGCAGGTGGTCACTGCTCACTACCGTACTTCCCCTTTCTTCTCTGTGTATGTCAGTGCCGACTCAAAGAACTCCAACAGCAATGTGATTCAGGTGAGTTCCATCCCCTTAGCCATTGGGGACCCCACCCTCTGAGTGTCCACAAAGACATTTAGCCCTTGAGCAGCACTGCCTGGCTGAAAATATCTGGACAGTTTAAAAAAAATTTTCTGCATCCCTTCCAGCATTTATCATTTTCCTTTTTTACCGAATTAGCCCATCTGATTGGCAGTACCTCAGAGTTGTTTTAATTTTCATTTCTATAATCAGTGGTGATTTAGAGCATTTTTTCATATAACTATTTGATTTCTTCTTCTGAAAACTACCTGTTTATAGCCTTTATCCAGTTATCAACTAGGCAATGGCTCTTATTGTTATAAATATGGTTCACATGTGGCTTCTGTTCTCGATAGTTACCAGTTTTTGCTTTCTTCTAGGTGGACCAGTCTGGTTTAGGCTTACCTTCAAGAGATTATTATTTAAATAAGACAGAAAATGAGAAGGTGAGTATCATTGATCAGAGACCTTAGCTCCTCATGGTCCCAGGCCACTTTCTGCAGGTTCAAGGACCTCATCTTTCCCTTCTCCCCCTTCTTCTTTTTTTTCCTTCCCTCCCCTCCCCTCTCCCCCAAGAGACCCTTTTCTGCCCCCATCCCAAACAGAGAGTGTTGGAAGCTAGTAAAGAGCTTTGGTTGATGAAAGATCAGCAGCAAACCCCTTAGGTTAAGAAAGAGTCTAACCCAAACAAATCACAGAAAACAAATGAGCTTCTTTTCCATTTCAGTAGGAGATGCCCTTGGGCAGAATTGCACCAAGCTTGCTTGCCTAGTAGTATGAGAAAGAAAAATAAATGGTTATTGAATGAATGAATGCTTGAGTGTTGAAATTCATTCTATAAATGTAACTGGTCATAAAACAAGTTTTAACTTATCTCATCAAGGCTTAATGTTAAATGATTAAATTTAAAATAAAACATTTTTCCCCAAGACTTTTTTAGGGGATATACAAAGTCAACAATGTGAGATAGTCGCTAAAAAAAGCCATACCAGGGGCACCTAGATGGCACAATGTTTAGAGCCCTGGGCCCTGAAGTAAGGAGGACCTGAGTTCAAATTCAGCCTCAGATACTTAATACTTCTACCTGTATGACCCTGAGCAAACCATTTAATCCCAACTGCCTCAGCAAAAAAATAAAAAGCCCTCTTAGGCTTCATTTAGAGGCAATGTGGCCAGAGCTGATCAGGGAGGTGAATGTCTTATTGTCCTCTCTCGGCCAGATACAACACCTGGAGCACTGTGCATGTCTCTGGGTTACCTGCAGTTTAGGAGGGACTTGGATAATAGATGATATTCAAAGGATGGCAGTGTCCAAAAGTTCTAGGATTCTGTGAAAGAACAAAGAATCAAGTGAGGTTCCCTTCCCCAGCCCTGGACAACCACATCATTCTTTCATTCAATTATTTTCCAAACATTTATTGAGTACCTACTGTGTGCATTTCACTGTTCATGACATGGAGTAAGGGTAGATAGCAAAATGGGTGAAATAGTCTAGCAGGAGAAATAAGCCATGTATAAAAATTTTTAAAATGTAAAAATAGACTAGAATATAACAAATTCTGTACAAAGAGTACAAAACATCAAAACAACAGTCATTCCAGGTATAGGGATCAGGGAAGACTCATAGGCAAGATGTAGAGAGAGATCCTATTACTTTGGGAACCAAATAAGATATATATTTTGGAGTAGGACCCATTCAGGAATTTGTTTTTTGTTTGTTTTTCTTTTTCCAATGGCATGGGAAATAGAAGGAAGAGCAAAGTAATTTTTATTCATCAGAAAAAAAAGAAAATTTAATTTTCAAAAATGGAAATCTTGGTCTAGAACTGAAGAGGACCCCAGGGGTTATATGGCCTAATGCTCTCATTTTACAGATGAGAAAATGTACCCAGAGAGGGAAAGTGACTTATTTATCTAGTCTCCCTCAGAGAATGAGAGTTCAAGGTAGAGTTCTCACCCAGATCCTGGGGCTTGCCATTTATTGTGTCATCACCCTGGCTCTTCCAGGTCCTGACAGGCTACCTGAACTACATGGTGCAACTGGGCAAGCTTCTAGGAGGGGGAGAGGAGGAATCCATTCGTCACCAGATGCAGCAGATCTTGGACTTTGAGACGGCGCTGGCCAACATCACCATTCCCCAGGAGAAGCGCAGAGATGAGGAGGTCATTTACCACAAAGTGTCCGCTGGAGATCTGCAGGTAACCAGGCAACTCCCAGCTCAGGCCCTTCTTCGGAGGCCCACGATCACATGGGCTTTTCCTCCTTTTCTCTGCTCCAAGCTTTCTCTTCTTTTTTTATTTTTTTTTAAGCTTTCTCTTCTTAAAAAGCTAAGTCAGTGTTTAACTATCACTAATGTGTTGCTGTTTCAGTGCCATTTGAGGAGCGACTGAAGGAAACAGGAATGTTTAGCCTAAAGAAAAAAAGGCTCAGAGGGAACATGATAGGTGACTTCAAAAGTCTGATGAACTGTCCTCTGTAAGAGTAATTAGACCTGTTCTTAGCCTCTAAGGGCAAACTAGGAGTTTTAGGGGCAGGCTAGAGAGAGAATGATTTAGGCTTTCTAACAATGTCTCCATGTTCTTAGCTTCTGTGATTCTAGCTCCGAGATTCTGTGATTCCATTTCTGAAATCCTATGATTCCAATTCTAAGATACTGTAGTTCTAATTCTGAGTTTCTATGATTCCACTTCTGAAAATTTATTATTCTAGGCTTAAGATTTTTTTAAATTCTAGTTATAAGATTTTGTGATTCCAGTTCTGAAATCTTATAATTCTAGGTCTAACATTTTTTTTTTTATTCTAGTGATAAGATTCTGTGATTATAGTTCTGAGACTCCAGAATTCTATTTCTGAGCTTCTGTGATTTTAGTTTTGAGCTTCTGTGATTCCAGGGCTGAAATTCTATAATTGCAGTGATTTTGTGAGTTTAGGTCTAAGATTCTATGATTCCAGTTTTGAGATTCTGTAATTCCATTTCTAAGATTTTATGATTCTAGTTATTGGAGTCTGTGATTCCAATTCAGAGAGTTCATGGATAGTTTCACAATGACTTAAGGTTGCCACCTAGTGGTTTTCCACTGGTCTTTGGGAAGGCAATTGGATACCACTGAATAATCCGGAATATCTTATTTTCATGCCTTATCATTTGTCAACTGTAAAATTATAACAACTTCAAACTCTTGACTAGTACATGGTCATGGGAAAATCTCTTTCCCTGTGTGAGCTTTAGTTTCCTCCTTTGCAAGATAGAAATAGTAACCTTTGTATAACTATTTCCCACTTTGGGGAAGGAAACCTTAAAACATTGTGTAACTTCAGGCTGTTATTATTATCATCATCACTGTTACATATGAGTTCCCTTTCTGGAACTCAATTTTTTAATCTGTAAAATGAGGGTATTGGATCAGATGAGAGGTTCTTAACCTTTTTTGTGTTGTGGATCTTTGAGCAACATCTTGGAAAGTCTCTAGAGCCCTTATCAAAATAAAGTTAGAATTATAAAGGAAATCAATTGTACTGAAATATAGTTATTAAATTACCAAAAAAAAACTCTAGTTCATAGATTTCCTAAAATATATGCAATCTTCACAAGAAATCCATCTATCCATCCATCCATTCCTGGATTCAACTGGATCCCAAAATCTAAGCAATATCAATGTGGATCTCAGATAAAGAACCCGTGGCCTCAAGGATCTCTACGGTTCCTCTAATACTGTGATGACCAGGCTTATCAAACAGGGTTTCTGGGACACACAATCTGTTCCTCAGGTGCTGAGCACTCAGGTCCCATCCATTCTCAATTCTGTTATCCTAAACAGCTTGTGCATGTAACATCCCATCCATTTTGTAGATGAAGAAACTGAGATTCAGAGAAATTATCAGTACTTCTCATCCACATTGCACTTTAAGGTCATTATGTCATTTGTTCTTTACCACAATTCTACAAGGCAGATATTAAAAAGATTATTATCTCTATCTTACAAATGAGAAAACTGAGGCTCAGAAAACTTAGTAATTCCTTTTCATTTAGACTGGCATGAAGACTGGCAAGGGGCTTTGCAAACATTCTCATGCAGTCCTCACAGCTGCCTTCTTTTTTTTTTTTCTTTTCTTTTTTTGCTTTTTGTTGAGGCCATTGAGGTTAAGTGATTTGCCCAGGGTCACACAGGTAGGGAATGTTAAATGTCTGAGACCAGATTTGAACTCAGGTCCTCCTGACTTCAGGGCTGATGCTCTATCCTCCACAGCTGCCTTCTTAAGGTAGCTCCAGTGAGTCTTATTATCCCCATTTTACAGATGGGGAAACAGGAAGTTAGAGAAGGAGCAATGATTTGTCCAAACACTCACCTTGTAAGACAAGACCTCACTCAGACAAGTCCATGTCAAATGCCTGACTTGAAATTTCCCCTTGTTCTGTGATGGGAGTGTGTGTGAGCGCTTGTGCATGTGGGGATGCTGAGGGGAGGGGAGAATGCATGTCTGCTGTGAGACCAGTTAGGACCCCTGGTTATTAGCTCCTTGCTGTACTTTCTACCAAATTCCCCATCCTTTACTCTGACTTTGTCCCTGTTTCCTCACTTGAAAGAATACTACTTCTCCTTCCCATCTCCTTCCAGCAATCTCCTCCAACCTTCAAGGCTCAGATCTAGCCTCTTTCAGGAAGCCTTCCATCATTTCCTCTGGCCACATTTGTCCTCTCCCAGGTTGCTCCCCTGGTCCATATTCCCATGCCCCATGGCCTCCTTGCCTCCTGTTTTTGCTTAGAGCCCCACATCCTCTCTGAGCCTGGCAGGCCTCCAGAAGGTCCCCAGTTAGTCCATCTGCTGAGAGGGTACCAAATGGTAATTTTTTGCATCTCTTTAAGCTCACCAGGATCTAGACTAAATTCCTTTTGAGGTCCATGTTGAGACTCTGGGACAATTGGTTTCCCCAGCTATCTAGATTTCCAGTGAGGGGGTACTCTTTCCCAAGGAGCTCCATTCCACTTTGGGGGGCAACTCTGATGATCAGGAGCTTACACTGGACCAAATCTGCCTTCCTGTGATTTCTACCCAGTGTCCCTGTTCTCTGGGGCCAAGCAGAGCAGGAATGAATGATTTATCCCCAGACAAACCTTCAGATAAATGTTTGTGTGTCCTGTCCTGCCAGATCGCCTGTATGACCCCTTGGAATCAGGGACTGTGTCTGTTACAGGCTGTCCCAAAAGTCTTACTGCTATTGAACCTTCAAATGCTTACTTTAGACCTGGATAGGCAGATCACCAGGCTCTCTGAGTCTAAATGCAGGCCTTTGCTCCCTTTGTGGAGCCAGCGACCTCCTACATGGAGAACACAGGTATGCTTTATAGCCCTTATCCCAGGAGCCAAAATGTCCCAGAATACTCTCTGAAGCTGTAAACATTGGGAGGTGGCAGGTAATGCTAGGTGAGGAGGAGGAGGCTGTTGACACAGGGCAGAGGGAGGGAGATCTATGACCCCTGTTGCTGGGGAGACATCTGGAACTGTTTTTCTTCTGTAGCCTTCAATGTCAAGCTGCATTGTGCCCCATTAGGTCGGCTCCAGCTGCTGGGTTCCCAGAGCACAGTGAGCCCTCCCACCTTCAGAGCACCTCAAGGTGGTTGGGCTGGGGGTGGAGCTGGCAGTTTTCTCTCCAGGCAGCCCCTCTCCAGAGCTGAGGAAGGGGCTCTCCCTGCTAGCCAGCCTCCATCACTTCCCCTTACCTAGTGCCCCAGGGCTCCAAGGCTTGCTACAGAGTTTGTGTAGCTCTTCCTAAGTCCGGGAGATAGTTCACTATTCTGAGTACCGAGGGTGAGTCCAGATTTAAATAAGCATTCTAGGTCTCAGGGACCATAGTTAGTGGGGAAAACCATTGAATTTGATCCAGGATCAAATCCAGCTCAATTTCTTAATAATCGGGTGACTTTGGGCAAGACTGTCAAATGAATGGATTTCTCCAGTCCTTTGAGGCATATAACCAGCACTTGCCTCCCAATAGCACCAAAGAGTAGTCAAGACAAGGATTATTAGCCACACTTTACAGGTAGAAAAATAGAGCCTTAAAGAGCTATAACGACTGGCCACACAGCTAGTAAGTGTCAAGAGTAAAATTTGGCTCCAGATCCATCTACTTCAAATCATGTGCTCTTTCTGCCTTCCCACCTTTCTAGACTTTATTACTTCCCCAAATAAAATTATTCCTTCCTCATTTTTCTAATGCCATCTCACTCCCTTCTTTCCCAAACTGAAATCAAATGCCAAACATCACCCTGATTTTTTTTTCACAGTCACTTCAAGTGATTTTTAAATCTTAACTTGTGATGGCTTAGAATCCAATATTGTTTTTTTCCTTCTTTAAAAAATAAAAGTTCGGGGCAGCTAGGTAGCACAGTGGATAGAGTACTAGCCCTGAAGTCAGGAGGACCTGAGTTCAAATCTGGTCTCAGACACTTAACACGTCCTAACTGTGTGACCCTGGGCAAGTCAAAAATAAAAGACCACCACCTAAGGAAGGCTGGACAAATGACTCCTTCCACCTCTCAAATTCTTTGATTCTTTATCAGCATCCCCATTTTACAGGTGATGAAACTGAGACCCACAAGGTTAAATCAATTGCTTCTTAGTATAATCACCATCACAGAGTTAGTGAAAAAACCTTCGGGATCACCTAGTCGAACCCTTTCGCTTACACTAAGGCTCAGAATTGTCTTGCCCAAAGTCCTACAGATAGTAGGTGACCAGGTAGGATTTGAACCCAAGACCTCTCACTCCAAATCCAACGTTATTTTTTTTTTTAATTTTTATTTTATTAATACTTTTATTTGCAAAACATACCTATGGGTAATTCAACATTAACCCTTACAAAGCTTTCTGTTACAAATTTTTCCCCCCTACTCCCCACCCCTCCCCTAGATGGCAGGATATCTACTACATGTTAATTATGTTAAAATACTTAAGAAATCGAATATATGTATAGTTATTGCCACACATCATTTTTGTGCAGGAGAAATCGTATCTACAAGAAAGAATAATCAGATAAAGGAAATACAATGCAAGCAAACATCAATAGAGAGCATGAAAATGATATGTCCAGCATTCTTTACTGTACCATTCACTGAGGGTCACACAGCTGATAAGGGACAGAGAATTTCTACTCAGGTCCCTTCTGACCACAACTCTTCTCCTTCCATTATCCTAAGGGGGAGCAAACTGACACCCAGAGAAGACGGATGCAGCAAGGCAGGAGCAGAGCCATAAGTGAAGGTTTTAAAATAGAATACGACAATAGACAAGAGCTCTGATTGATCACTTAATGTGTTCTGACTGCCATATTGTCCATGACTGCCCAGTGACCAACCAGGGTTCCATAGTGTGCTACCCATTGGAGTACAGAATATAGAATGAGACATACATTTTCAGACATGATCAATGTGGAGATGTTTTGTGTAGTTGAAAGACAAATTTTTTTAAAAAGATTTTAAAATAGAGAAATAAATCTCCATGTTTTTTATATTCTACCCTCCTTCCACCTTCTTGCCTTGTAGATCCGTTGTGAGAATTTCCCTCTCTAAAACACTTGTTTTCCCTAGAGGAGGAGGGCAACTGAAGGTGATGGTGAGACAAAAATATAATCTAGTATCTTAGACCGGAGAGTTCTCATCACTTTGGTTTGTTTAACATTGCTGACCCTGCGTGGGAGGGCAAAGGGAGTGAGTAAACAGTGGCTTTCTAAACCCATTCTCCCAAGGCAGTTAGCAGGTCAGACTCTGGCTGTCGTACTCTACCGATCCTTGTTTTCAAAGATCCGGTGAGATTTGAGTGTGTCGGCCATGGGGACACAAAGCAGCAGTCCCATAGGCAGAGCTCCTACAGACTGGCCTGTGCCAGTAGGTCTGAGAAGGCCATAGAAGGCACGTTCCTTCGGGGATGCCCACTGGGGGCTCCTGGTCCTCAAGGGTCAGGAGAATCTGCTGCCAGTAGTGGGCAGTGATGGGGAATTGAGCATGGTGAATAGGGCATGAAGAGGGGCACAGGGTGAATGGAAGAGGTGCCAGGGGCCAGAGGTGTTGCTGAGTTGGAATTGATGGATCTTGACAACTTGAAGAGTCAAAGTCTGACCCTCAGGCTGTGCTCCTAGCTCCTAGCTCATCACTGGTAGGGCGGAAAGAGCTATGGATCTGGAGTAAAGAACCAGATTCTACTCCAGCCTCTGGCCCTTAACCTTGTTGTTATTCACTTGTGTCCTATTCTTCATGGCCTCATTTGGAGATTTCTTAGCAAAGATACTAGAGTGGTTTGCCATTTCTTTCTCTGATTTTTACAGATGAGGAAACTGAGGCAGACACAGTTAAGTGATTTGCTAGGGTCACACAGCTAGTAAGAGGCTGGATTTGAATTCAGGTTCTCCTGATTTCAGGTCCGGCACTCTGTGCACTATGGTGTCCTCCAGTTGCCCTACTACTGAGCCAACTATCAATTAATTAATTAATTAATTAATTAATTAATTAATTAATTAATTATACCACTCAGGGTCTTAATTTCCCCATCCATAAAACAAGAGGGTTGGTTAAGTATTTTCTAAGGTCCTTTATTACAGGGTTATAGAATTGAAATAAAAGAGATCTAATTCCACCTGCTACCTGAAAATTTACATTGGGAAACTGAGACAAAGAAAGGTGAGAATCCTTGACCATGGTCCTGCAGGTAACAAGTAGCAGAGCTCGAGCTCATCCAGGTCACACTCATTCTTTGTTTTGCCCCTGGTCCTGAAGACTCTGGCCCCAATCCCACTCCCCAAGAACCAAGGAGCTAGTCCAGAGAGATTAGAGCAGGGTTCTGAACCTAGTCCCATCACTTTGGGTTTGGTTTGTAATGTTTAGGTAATTGTCAACATAACTGGTTTCCTCTGTAATCTAGTGGATTTTATTTATGTATTTAAAAATATTATTCTGAGAAGGGGTCCATACAGTATCACTAGTCTGCCAAAGGGATCTCTGCAACAACGGAAAGGTTAAAATTCAAAATCTTTGGAGCAGAATTGGGAGGGCCCTTAGAACCCAGGAAGTCAGAGCTGGGAGGGCCCTTAGAACCCAGGAGGTCAGAGCTTAGAAAGTTCTGAGAACACATATTTTCAGGGCTGGAAGAGATCTTAGGCAGGGTTTCTTATACTGGGATCCATGAACTTTTAAAAAATATTCTGATAACTATATTTCATTTGCCTAAGTAACTTTATGTATTTTCTCATACATATTAAAAAAACAATTCTGAGAAGGTGTCAGTGGGCTTCATTAGACAGAAGTGTCCCCAAAAGGCCAAGTCTGGAGTAGGGAGATTCAGGGGGGTTAAGGCATAGGTCTTAGGGCTCAGGAAGTAACTTTTCACTCTGGGGCAGGACAGGTAGCTAAAGCTGTAAATATTCCATCATCAATCACAAAACAGCCTAGAATAAAACAATTTTTCAGCAGAATCATCAAGTTGTGGGTACATTGTCCCTGGTCCCTCTCCCTCCTGGCTCCTCTATCCTTTGGCTCCACCTCCAGCTAGGTGAGTCTGCCAAGCTCTGGCAGTGCCAGGCGTTATTGAGACTACAGAAAGGTCTGCCAGCCAGAAATCTCATTGGCAAGCCTTGGGAGCCTATGGTCAAGATTACAGGTCAGGAAAATTTCCTGTAGGCATGCATTCAATAACAGATTGCACCCATGTGGGCCATGACAGATGACTGGCCTTCCAGTTTCACCCCCTTGGCTTCTCTTCCAGACTTTGGCACCCGCCATCAACTGGATGCCCTTCCTCACGACTGTGTTCTACCCCGTGGAGATCAATGAGTCAGAGCCTGTGGTAGTCTACGCTAAAGAATACTTGGAGCAAGTCTCCAACCTCATCAACAACACAGACAAAAGGTACGCTCATCCTCCTGTTTGGGGATGCCAGGAAAGTGCCAGGCAGCAGGCATCTCCTATCTGTCTTGTCCTTCTTAGTCTTGGCCAGGTAGGAATGAATATAGCATTCTGTAAATCTCACAGCATCATGAGTGAATTATTGTTACTGTAGGAAGATGTAAGAGAAGTCTTATTTAGACACAAGAACTGGGTTCAAGTCCCAGCTCTATCAGCCATGGATGACCATGGGCTAGATCCTTCTCCCTCTTTGTGACTGATCTTCTTCCTACAATGAAGGGTTAAGTTAGAGAATCTCCAAGGCCACAGAATCTCTCAGGATCACAAAATTGGCACAGAAGAGTCCAGTCCCCTCATTTTACAGATGTGAGACAGATCTAGGGAGCTGACTTGTCTCACAGAGCCAGGGTATAAAAGAGCAGTAAGTCCATCTCTAATCTCCTGACTCGGCAGCTTGTACTTCTTCCCCAGGCTCTGAAAGGACCTCAGAGCCCACCCACTCAATATCCAGATAGAAATCTCCTCCATGGCTCCCCAGTGGTATTATTTGAAGGGAGCCTTCCAGGGAATGCCTTTTCACTTGTGGATTGTTCTCCACTTGTTAACAAGTTCTTCCTGACATCAGGCTAAGAGCTGCTTCTCTGTAGTTTCCATGTTTGCCATCTTTGATGTTCTGTGATTCTCTGCCATTAAAAGAACTCATGAATGGCCTTCAGAATGAGGATTTAGTCTGTCTTTAGCTAAATTGGTAATAATGCCTGTGGACAAGGGCCCAGGGTCTGGGTGCAGCAGGGATGAGTAACTAAAGGAAAATTACAGAATAGACAGTCAGAATTTCCTCCTGATACCATTTCCTTTGACTCTCTTCCCATTGCTAACCCCTTTTATCCCCTACCCCTAACCATCCACTTTGGTATTGTACAATAGCCATCATCTTCCATTTTACTGCCCAAATTTCACCTAAGGCGGGCATCCTATCGCTCTCTCTCCTGCTACTAGTCCCGGCACTTTATGCTGGCTGTCTCTTGTATTTACCTTGTTACTTACCTGTCCCCATTTATATTCAGAATAAGCAACAAGACTTCAGAGAGGAGAGAGAGCCTTCAAGGTTCCTTCTGACTCCCCCATTGTCTCCTCTTTCCAACAGCCTCCTGAACAACTACATGATCTGGAACCTGGTGAAAAAAACGAGTCCGTTCTTAGATCAGCGCTTCCAGGATGCCGAAGAGAAATTCATGGAAGTGATGTATGGGACCAAGAAGGTGAGAGATGGGGAAGTCTTCCCTGAGCCCTGCTCAGGCTCTGGCCGGTCCTACCTCTGTCATCCTGGGGCTGATGATGGAAGGAAGCACCCAGGGCTTGCAGCCAAGAGATGTGGAGGAAGAGCTTAGTTCTGCTGCTTACTTTTCCTCCTTCGATCCAGTCCAGTAACCTTCATATACAAAGCAAGAATCAGTTTTCTGTAGAGCATGGAATCAAGGATGCTTAAGGGCAAGTGCTATCTCTGACATACATTGACTTCCCACAAAACTAAGAGAAAAATCTTAGTATCGAGGTATCACAGTGGAGCCAGGAAGACCCAGATTCAAATCTGGCTTAATAACTAATTGTGTGACTCTGAACAAGACACTTAATCTCTATCTCAATTTCCTCATCTGTAAAATGGGGATAATAATAGCACTCCTTTCCTGGGGTTGTTGTAAAGATAAAATGAGATAATATTTGTAAAAGGTTTTGTAAACCTTACAGCAATTTATAAATGCTATCTATTATTTTTACAAGCATTTATTATCTCTCCCTCCCTCTCTTCTCCTATCCCCCTGCCCAGTTGAACAATTAAAAAAATAAAATCTTCATAAGGAAGATACATAATTTATAGAAGAATTGCACATGTTTAACATATATTGGATTACTTGCCATCTAGGGGAGAGAGGGAAGGAAGGGAGAAAAAAAATTCTGCTCACTCCCTCTGCATCAGTTCATAGAGGTCTTCCCAGTTTTTTCTGAAACCGTCCCTAGGGTAATTTGTTAGGATGCAATATTGTTTAGCTATTCCTCAATAGGTGGATATCCCCTTCATTTCCAGTTTGGGCTACTACAAAAAGAGCTGCTATGTCTTTTGTGCACTGAGGGATCTATTTTCTTACATCTCTTTGGGGAATAGAGCTAGGAGTCTCCTTGATAGGTCAAAAGGTTTGCAGTCTTTAGGGTCTTTTTGGGTAGAGTCCCAGATTTCAAGCACTACATTTACCATGTAACTGTTCCTGATCCTCCCATCTGCCCAATACCTCTGTCCCAAACTCCCTTGTACTTAATTACTTTGTCTATATTTGTATTTACTCCCTTCGTATTTATTCAGAATACTCTTATAGAAGTACTTTCTATCTCCCCATCAGAATGTAATGTCCTTGAGATTGGGAGTTGTGTCATTTTTTGGAACCCAGCACCCAGCACGGCACCTAGGATATAATAGATACTTAATAAGTATTTGTGGAATGATTGAATTGTTGCAAAGTCTTTGTGGTATGCTGAATAGAACAAAGAACTGGGGTCAAAGCCTGCTTCAGACACTTACTAGCTCTGTGTGATCCCAGAAAGGTTACCTTAACCTCCCAGAAACTCAATCTTTTCATCTGTAAAGTGGGCATAATAACACTTGCAGGTTGGAATTCTGTGGAAAGCATCTTGTAAGCTATGAGTAGGATTTTCTGGTATTATTTTTTCCTACTCAGGGCATTCTCTGCTACTTTTTCTCTCCTTTGTCTGAGTTTTCCTCCTCCAGCTTGAGCTGGGATAACACAGGCTGGGAAAAGAGCAGGTGGTGAATGGCTGGAAGTAGGACTGCCAGAGCCAGGCCCTTAAGGGCAGAAAACTTTCATTCATTTCCTCTGATCTAATTGTCCAGCCATCTCTTGACAGGAAAGGGATAATCAAGATAAATAAAATGGCTTCCTAAGTTTCCTGGAACAGTTCAGCTCTGCAGCATTTGGGGTAATAAGGAATAATCATTTAATAATACTAATCCACAAGAAGCTACGGGGGTAGAGCTGGCCTAGGAGTCCAAAGGAAAGACTTGAATTAAGCCCTGCCTCATAATAAGTATTGACTGTGTGACTCTCAGCATGGCACTTAACCCATCCCTGCCTCAGTTTCCTCATCAGTATTTGGCACAGGCTAGACCCAGCATAGAATAGTCTGTTTGCTTCTGAACTGCTTAGGCAAGGATGGGGTAATCAGAAAGCATGAAGGTGAAGGAAGGATTAGGAAAGATTAAAGAGACTGGGATAATGCAACCGAGGGAACAGAGAGTAGAAGCAGCTTTCAAGTATAAAAGGAAATCTGTAGAAACACTTTTTCTTCCTTCTTCTCTCTCTTCTTCCTTCTTTCCTTCCTTTCTTCTTCCTCCCTCCCTTCTTCTTTCCTTCCTTTCTTTCTCTCTCCCTTCTTCCCCCATCCCTTCCTTTCTTCTTTCATTCCTTCTTGCTTCTTTTCTTCCTTCCTTCATTTATTCTTCCTCCCTCCATTTTTCCCTCCTTCCTTCTTCCCTTCCTTTCCTCCTTTCTTCTTCCTTCCCTCCCTCCCTTTCTCTCTTCCTCCCTTCCTTCTTTTTTGGAGTTAATCAGAATAAAAGTGACTTGCCCAGAGTCCCACAGCTAGTAAGTTTTCTAGGGTCAGATTTGAACTCAGGTCTTCCTCACTCCAGGGCCTGTGCTCTATCCACTGCACCATCAAACTGCCCCCTAAAACACCTTCAGTGATATCAGTTCTCTTCTATCTGGATTGCTGTCTATAATCTTGAATGAAATGACTTTGAACTTTATAATTTAGATCAATTAGTACATCCTTTTCCTCTAGTTCATTCTACTTTTTTCATGAACTAAGACCTAGGGAAAAGATATGTTTTGCCCCAAGTCCCACAATTTGTAAAAACCAGAGCTGGAATTTAAAACCAGTATTATCTTTCTACTACATCTCACTGGTTCAAGGCCCTTTTCCTCTCAAGGATTCTGTGACCACCTATTTCACATATCCCTTATTGAGTCCCAAAGTGTTTGAGGTTTGGTTTTTTTTTTTTTTTTTTCCTAAAGTTGTCTGAAAAACACATGGCATAGGTAAGTCTCACAGTGGGTAGAGCACCAGGCCTGAGGTCAGGAAGACTCATCTTCCTAAGTTTAAATACAGCCTCAGACACTCACTAGCTGTATGACCTTGGGCAAATCACTTCATCTGTGTGCCTCAGTTTTCTCATCTGTAAAATGAGCTGGAGAAGGAAATGGCCAACCACTCAGTATTTTTGCCAAGAAAACCCCAAATCGGATCACAAAGAGTCGAATACGACTGAAAACGACTCAATAACAACAAAGAACATATGAGAAATGTATATCCTGTCTGAAGCAGTTTACATTGGGAAGGAGGAATAGAGTAAAGAAATGATATCACTATGTAAGAGTCAGATCAAGAGAGGATGGCTAAGAGAAAGCACTGTGGACCCCAACATAGAATTTTCACTCTTTCTGTCATTTGCTTGCATTTTGTTTTCTTTTTCAGTTTTTTTCCTTCTTGAGCTGATTTTTCTTGTGCAGCAAGATACCTGTATAATTATGTATACATATATTGGATTAATGATATATTTTAACATAGTTAACATGTATTGGACTACCTGCCATCTAGGGGAGGGGATGAGGGGAAGGAGAGAAAAATTTGGAACAGAAGGTTTTGCAAAGGTCAGTGTTAAAAAATTACCCACGCATATGTTTTGTAAATAAAAAGATTTAATGAAAAAAGAAAAAAAAATTAATTAAAAAAGGGGGGGGCGGGAATGGCTAATGTCCAGTCAGATGAGCGCAGGCTTATGGATCGAGAACTTTCAGGGGCTCAGAGATTACCTTATCTGAGCATCTCAGTTTACAGGTCAGGAAACAAGGTCACAAGGTAAGTCGATGGCCCCCACTCTCCGCGTCTCCCCATATCACCGTGCTTCCTCCAGACTGGAGTGACTGAGCCACCTAATTTTGCCTTCCCAGACATGCCTTCCACGATGGAAGTTTTGTGTGAGCGACACAGACAACAACTTGGGCTTTGCTCTGGGAGCCATGTTTGTGAAAGCCACGTTTGCAGAGGACAGCAAGAACATAGTAAGTCCTGAGCATGGGGACAGCTCCCTTTGTCCCCTGAGCAGACCTCCTCCCTCCTACGCTTGCAGCCTCTCACTCATCCCGTCTGCCCTCGTTCTCTCCAGGCTTTCTGACGCCAGTCTGGTCCCTCCTGACCAGCCATCAAAATGCTATTCCTAAACCTCCAATCAATTCTGTTTTTCTTTAAAGTCCTGGACCTTGCGTTCTTGCCTCTGTCTTTTTCTTTGTCCATTGACACTGCTGAACTTTATAAATTGGGCATTAGTCAGAGTCAATCACTGGGCACCCTACAGATATCTTAAGCCCAAAATGTGCCTCCTGGGCCTTTGTTAGAATAGAAAATGTCAGAACTGGAAGACAGCTTAAAACAGAGATGTTCAGACCTACAAGGGCCCTTAGTTCATAGAAATTCAGAGATGGAAAGTATCTTAGAACACAGGTGTAAGAAATAAAAGAAACTTGAGGACATGGAATATTTGAGAATTCAGTGCAGATAGAATGTAAGCTCCCTGAGGGCAGAAATGACTTCTTTTTCTGGCCTTGTTTCCCTAGCACCTAGTACAGAGCATGGCAAATGAGACACTTAAATATATATTGGATTAAATTGAATTACATTTTATTGAGTTTTTAATTAAAGTAAACTGAGAACAGAGGAGGCAAAGCTGGAATGAATTTGGGATCAGATTGCCAGGCATGAGAGGGATCTTGGAATATACAGTTGTCAGATATAGAAAGGATTTCAGAACATGAAGTGGAACTGGAAGATGCTCAAGAACATAAAATGATAAGAGTTGGAAAGAACCTTAGAGATTGTCCATTGTAGAGAGTCTTCACCATTTTTTGTGTCCTGGACCCTTTGGCAGTCAGGCTGGTATAGCTTACAGACCCCTTCTTGGAAAAGCTTTTTTTTTTTTTAAACAAAAAAAAGAAAGAAAGACCAAAGAATGTACAATTGAATCATTTTTTGTTATAATCACCAAAAATAGTTAAGACAGCATGGTCAGTAATTATTCATTCAGATTCAAGACTGTGTAGCAAAGTTTTTGAATAATGTTAAATTAATTCTTTGATTCTTTGTGACATAATGCTTTGAAATGCATAAATTAAAAGATGACACATAAGATGACAAAGGCAGCTAATTACATTGAAATAACAGTTCTCAAAATTCTTTTTAAAAGTAAGTTCAAAGACCTTGGCTTAAGTATGTGGCTTCCTCATTTGCCTGTATTGTAGTTCCATGGAGGTAGAGCCTCTTGGCCAAGTTTTTCCTCCCATTGCACTAGTTCTCTAGGCATCCACTAATATGTGTCTATATTTTCCAGGCCAGTGAAATGATCTTGGAGATCAAGAGAGCATTTGAAGAAAGTCTGACTACCCTGCAGTGGATGGATGAGGATACACGTAAATCAGCGAAGGAAAAGGTAATTTGTGCCTCCAAAACTACATCAAACCTTTGGGCATCTAGGTGGTGAAGTGGCTTAAGCACTGAACCTGGAGTCATGAAGACAAGAGTTCCAATCCTGCGTCAGACCCCTTACTAGCTTGTAACTCCAGATGAGTCACTTAATCCTTGTTTGTCCCAGTTTTCTTATCTATAAAATGGGAATAATAATAATAATAATAGCATCTGATTCCCAGGTGATTGTGAGGATAAAATAATATAACACTTTAAAAGCACTTTTGTGCATCTCAAAGCCCTGCATAAGTGCTAGTAATAGTAGTACTAGCAGGAGAGCTAAAAGGGACCTTTCCTGTTGTAGTTGTTGCTCAGTCATGTATGACTCTTTATGACCTAATTTGGGGTTTTCTTGGCAGAGATACTGGAATGCTTTGTCATTTTCTTCTCCAGTCCATTTTAAAAATGGAGAAACTGAGGCAGACAAGATGAAGTAACTTGTCCAGGGTCATGTAGCTAGTAAGTTTGCCATTTCCTTTTTCAAGTCCATTTTATAGATGAGGAAACTGAGGTACGTGGGATCAAGTGATTTGTCCAGGGTCACAACACTAGTAAATGTCTGAGGCTGAATTTGAACTCAAGAAAATGAGACCTCCTGACTCCAAACCTGACACACTATCCACTACACCACCTAACTGCCTTCTACAAAAGATCTTAGAAGTTATTAAATCCAAACCCTTCATTTTATAGATGAGGAAAGTGACAGTTAAGAGGCGAAGTAAACACACAGGTAGTAAATGGCAGACCCGAAATTTGAACTCAAGTCCTTTACCCCCAAATCCATTGTTTTTCCCAGTCTCCCTTCTTCCAGTACTCAAGGTCAGCTGTGCTGACTCACTCAGTGTCCATACCCTGTGATGTGGCCAAGATGGGGGATGGGGCTAATTGGCCTATTTGGGAACTACCTAATCTTTGACCTTGCCCTCATTCTCACCACATTCTTAGCCACTGATAGAATGAACTCTTAATAAACTGACTTGTGTCCATTTCTCCTATTAGGCCTTGAGATTACTTCTGTCACTTTAGATCCCCCAAAAGCAGAAGCTCTTGAGAACTTTCCCTTCCCCTCTTTTTAAAATTTATTACAACCTAACAAATACAAACATTCCCATATAAAAAGTAAAAACAGAAAAGAGGATTGTATCTTAAATTCCAGAGATTTTTTTTTAATGCATATTAAATTAAACATGGTTTAAAAGATGGCTCTGTTTGTCTGTGGATCTTTCTGAATTTCCTTCTACTTTATATTTTTAAATGTTGCACAGACACACTTCTTTCATCATTTTTTTGAATCTCTATCCACAACCTGCAATCTCACCCACAACCACTTCCTCTATCAAATAATAAAGGTTCTCCTTTATTTAAAAAAAAAAAAGCAGTAAACATCAAGCAAAATAAACTCCCAAATTGGTCACATCTGAAAATGTATGTCTCATTTTTCATCCTGTCTTTATCAGAGATAACTTGTATCATCATCAGTCCTCTGGAGTTGTGATTGATCAGAATTCTCTATATATCAGTTCATATGAGTTTCTCTGAATCTGTTCCTTTTAACATTTCTTAATATTCCATTATGTCTGTATGCAATCAGTGTCAGAGCCACTGAATTCAGTTTATCTAACCCCAGTCCCATTGTTCTGTATATTAAAATTATAGTTTTCAAATTTGGGGGTCTCGAGAACCCCTTACACTCTTAAAAATTATTGAGGACTATGATCTTGTAATGAAGAGAGCTGTCTACACCCAGAGAGAGGCCTGTGGGAACTGAGTGTGGTTCACAACATAGCATTTTCACTCTTTTTGTTGTTTGCTTGCATTTTGTTTTCTTTCTCATTTTTTTCCTTTTTGATTTGATTTTTCTTGTGCAGCAAGATAATTGTATAAATATGTATTGGATTTAATATATATTAGATTACTTGTCTAAGGAAAGGGGTGAGAGGAAGTGGGGGGGGATTGGAACACAAGGTTTTGCAAGGTTTAATGTTGAAAAATTATCCATGCATAGCTTTTGAAAATTAAAAAGCTTTAATAAAAAATTATTGGGGACTGTCCCACAAAGAGCTTTTGTTTACATGAATTATATTTTGTCAGTGCTTAGCATATTAGAAATTGGAATTTCTTAGAATTATTATGAAAATAGTTTTGACTTCACAGACCCCCCTAATGAGTTCCCTGAACCACCCTTTGAGAACAGTTGCCCTCCACCAGGGTGTCTCCACCAAGGTGTCTCCTGTTGAGCATCGTCAGCACTGAACATGTCCCATTGTTTGCCTCCCAAACCAGGCAGATGCAATCTACAACATGATCGGTTACCCCAACTTCATCATGGATCCCAAGGAGTTGGACAAGGTCTTCAATGATGTGAGTCGGCTTCATGGTTTGGTACTGGGTTGGAAACTTTGTTTTGCATTGTGGAATCCCTTTTAGGGTTACTTCTCCCAAGGGAGACTTAAGAAGTTGAGATAGGATTGTACCCAAAAGCCGTACATTCAGTATCTATTCAAGTCTGGAGCCATACAATTTACCTTCCATTTATTAACCACATACTGTAGAAGATTATTCCAAGTATTAATAGAAATAAAGTTAATATACGTCATTGCCCTGCCTTCATGGAGTTCACATTACACTAATGTAATATATATTGTAATATATTGTACAGTGTACATACATGCTGTACTCTATAAGGTCCAAGGAGGAAGATAGGGTTGCAGAGAAGGCTTCCTGGAGGAGGTGACATTTGAGTTGTGGTCTAAAGGATGAAGAACTTGATGAGTGAAGAGAGAACTGGGGGGCTCTGTATTCCAGGCCATTTCTAGCTAAAGAATCAAACTCTTTTGGTGTGTGAGGGCTGAGCAGGCACAAGGGCCGTTCAGAGAGAGGGTGATCTATTAGTAGAAGTCTCCATGTGGAGTTTGGATGACTTGAGGGTGATATTGTAGAGGGAATTTCTATTCAGGAACCTAGTGGATGAGATGCCCCCTGAAGCTCCTGCTAAGTCAGCATCTCAATCCTCAACTCCCCTAATCCACTTGAATGTCTCTCTAGAACCACCAGCCTCCCTTAGAGCAGGTTAAATGAATACCCCATGACTTTTTTTTATCAGTTATCAGAAATCCTTTAAGGTGTAGGAGGGGTGGTTGGAAGAAATAATGACTCAGCCCATCCTGAACTGAATGGAGTCCCCACAGGGTATTATTGGAGTGGCAAGAATTTGGCTCCAAACAACACTATTCCTTGTGCCAAAGGGTACTGACCCTTTGGTTCCTAGAAACATCTCCTCTTCCAGCCTCTCAGAACTTGAAATGAGGACTTGAACTCTAAATTGTAAAGGAACAGATTGGATGCAGCTTCTAAACCACAATGTTCTTTGAACTTGAGGAACCAGGGGCTATCTGGTATAGGTTCTGTATGGATCATGACCCATATTCAGAACATCTTATAAACCTCTCCTTTAAACTGAATTGTAAACTGAAATATTTCCCTAGAAGTAATATTTGGATTTCACCTGTTATAAGGCATCAGATTGTTTGCTGTCTTAGGGAAGGGATAAGAGAGAGAGACAAATCTGGAATATAAGGTTTTGCAGAGGTGAATGTTGAAAACTGCCTTTGCATGTATTTGGAAAAATAAAATACAATTAAACTTTAAAAAAAAATCTGTGATGATTTACAGTAATCTATTATTCATTGGATTTTGTGATCATACTTCCTAAAAAAATTATGCTATTTTAATTTCAGTCAAATACCAAATACCTTGCCAATATCCAAGTTTATTATGTTGTCCATGATATTTCCTTATTCTTCCTGTCTAAACTCCATCAAAAATGGAAAATGAGATTTGTCTGTCATGACTTATTCTTAGTAGATCTAAACTTGTTCCTAGTGATCATCTCATTCTTTTTTTTTAAATGCTCACAAACTATTCCTTTACTTTAATTCATTCTATCATTTGAGCATAATTTGGAAACCTTTTCCCTTAGAATATTTCAAGATAACCAGGGATGTTTATAAAAGAACTGGGAATGTGCCTGCCTTAAGCTATCTCCAACTCAGGATATGCCTTTCCTTATCTCCATTTCCTGGCTTCCTTTAAAACTCATCTCAGATACCATTCTCTGCAAGAGAATTTTCCGGGTCTCTGGCACTATTAGCCCCTTGCAATGATTCTGTAAAGATCTTGTACATGTGTCGCCTGTAAGATTGTGAGTTCCCTGAAGGCAAGGGCTATTTTAGCCTTCCTTTGTATCCCCAGCAGGGCACCTGGCACATGATAGGGGCTTAAGAAATGCTTGGTGACTAAAAGGGAGTGTGAGTGGTGAAGTGGGCGACTGTGCTCTGACTTGCTGAGTGTATCCAGAAATTTTCTCTCTCCTTCCCAGTACACTGCTGTGCCGGATCTTTACTTTGAGAATGCCATGAGGTTTTTCAACTTCTCCTCCAGAGTCACTGCAGACCAGCTCAGAAAAGCTCCTAACAGGGATCAGTGAGTTCCTTGGACCCCTTCTCTCTTCCTTGTGGGTTCATGGGGAAGGCATAGGAGCCATGACTACAAGACCCCTGTGGGAAACGAAAATCCTCTGAGCATAATCATAGCTCTGCTACTTAAATCCTATGCATCCATGGGCAAGTTTCTTAATCTCTCCGGGCTTCAGTTTCCCCATCTATAAAATTATAGACTTGTTCTTAAAGTGTGGTCCAGAGAATTCTAATCCAGAGAAGAGACCTTGCAAAGATGAGATTGACAGGTCTTCATAACATATTGGATATAGGGGGAGAAAGACAGGGAGAAATCTGGGATGACATTTAGATTGTGAGTCTGAGGAACAGGGAGGTACCCCAGTATTGGGGAAGGTAGCAGGAGGGGAGGAGAGGAGGTAAAGGCACACTCGCTGCATCAGAACAGGGGGTGATCTTTGGCTTCCACTGCACGGACCCCAGCCCCTCCCCGCCCCCCAAGGACCCCTGCCACTTTAATTCTTGTGTTTCCTGCAGATGGAGTATGACTCCTCCCACGGTGAATGCGTACTACTCACCCACCAAGAATGAGATCGTATTTCCAGCTGGAATCCTGCAGGCTCCATTCTACACCCGAACATCACCCAAGTATGAGACCACTAGACTGTCCGGTTGTCTGTTTCAGCTTTTCTCATCCCCTGCTTCCCTTCAATCAGTTGTCAAAAATCTTTTCTTTAACTAATGGGGAGTCCAAAAAAACCAACAAACCAACCAAAAAATTAAATCCAAATATCCCACATACAGAATAAGTGGGAAATAATGAGCAGAGGAAGTGGGCTAATCTAAATAAAGAAGATTCAAAGAAAAAAAAGCAATAAAACAGGTTCTCCCCACAAGGAGCTTACATTCTGATAACAGTGGAAATAAGTAGAAATAACACGGACAGAGGGACCTGTAAATGCTTACAGAATAGATTCAAGGTCATGCTATCGGGATGGTGGGGAGACTTCCTTCAGAAGGGGAAATTGGATGTCTTGAAGGAAGCTAGGTAGACAGAATCAGGGTAAAGCTGGAGAAACCCCCATGATTGAGTTAAAGACTCATCCATGGAAGGAAGGACTCCAGATAAAAACAAGTTCTTGGCCCAATATTCATATGAGGCTAGAAAGTCTACAAAAATTAATCCACTCAGGCAGAAACAGCCTGCAACTAGATAATTAGCATTTGCATTTAGTGGAAAGAGCTGGATTTGAATGTCATACTCTAATCACTTTATCTCTCTAAACCTCAGTTTACTGATCTGTAAAATGGAGACAATGGCACCTGCCTCACAGGACTATTCTCCAGTAAATACAAGAGAAATGGGACCTATTGTTACCAGTTATCTTTGGGATTTCTCCAGGGAGCTTCAGAGAGAAGAGTTGCCATCACAGAGTCATATATTCAAAGCTAAAAGGGTCCTGGGGCCAACAAGTCAATTCCATACACCCCCATTTTACAGATGGAGAAATGAAGCCCCAGAGAAGTAAAAACTGAATTGCTCAAGATCGCACAGCTAGATTTTCCTAGCTTTTTTTGGGAAGTTTTTAAGATACTCTTCGAGATCCTTATCCATCCCTCAGATTTTGATGGAATCTGGGACATTCCCAGAGGGCTATGGGGAATTTGATGAGTTCCCCATCTGGAGGAGTCACGTCAAGGCAAGATTAGTGACTCCATATTTGAAAAATGCCCAACTGGCCTCATAAAATGACACGTAAAGTGCTTTGCAAACCTACAAGCACTATTTAAATATTAGCTACTGATAATAATGCAAATAATAAGAATAATTTCTCTCAGAGAGTAGTCTCAGAGGAGGTGGACATTGCAGCTCTTTGCAGCAAGGACAAGAAGTGTGGCTAATAAAGCCTTTGTATTCACTGCCCCCTTCTTCTGAGCCATGTTCAGACCAAGTAAAGTTCTCAGTAGGAAGTTCTTGGTCCCACCTAGGCCTATTGCTTTGCTGGTGGTTCAAGCACAAGTGGCACAAGTAAGTGGACTGAAATCATTCTACCTTGTTCCCAGATTCACGTACCATCCCTCAAAGAATAAGGGAATTGCAATACCTTTTTTTTTTCTCAATAGTATTTTATTTTTCCAAATACATGTAAAAATAGTTTTCAAAATTCATTTATGTAAGACTTTGAGTTCTAATTTTTTCTCCCTCCCTCAACCTCCCCTCTCTCCAAGAAAGCAAGTAACCTGATATAAGTTAAATATGTGCAATCTTTTTAAATATATTTCCATATTTGTCATGTTGTACAAGAAATATTAGGACAAAAGAGAAAAAAACATGAGAAAGAAAAAAATTGCCATGCATTTTAAAGAACCCTAAATAAAACTAGAGGTAGATGACCTGTGTTTTCTTAATATCTGTGTGCTCTTGGGCACGGCTCTCCCCCTCTCTGGGTATCAGTTTCTTCCTCTAAAATAAGAGGGTTCAACTGAATGACCTCTAGTATCATAACTGTTTGAGGGCAGCTCCCTTCAACTCTCTGCACCTCAATTTCCTTATCTGTAAAATGGGTATAATAGCATCTATCTCATAGGATTTTTGCAAATATCAAATGAGACGATATTTTAAATAAATGCTAGCTACTATTAGCCCAATGCCTGATACACAGCAAATGCTTAATAAATGTTTGTTGACTTAACAGAGGAATTTAAATTCAGAGTGAAAAGTGAACTTAGAGACCATCTAGATTCCTTCTGGTGTTTAATCCCATGGTCTTATGACTTAAGGATCATAAAGCTAGTAAATCAACTAGTGAAGAAGCATTTATTAAGCTCCTACTACTTGCTGAAAATTTTGACTTGCCTATTGACTTAACTACAAAACAGAAACGTTTCTTCTCTTCAAGATTTAAGAGGAGGAAATAACATATGTAGGGTAGTGGTGGCTAGGGAAGGGAGTTTTGTTCTAAGCAGTCACATAGATTGTGAATATGGCCATAGAAAGCAATGGATTGTGTTTGAATCAAGTATTGATTTAATTATCAAGCAAATATTGATTCATTATTGTTCCCGGAATAAGAGATGAGAAGTATATATGGGGGGCAAGGATTAGGATGGTTGGGGTGAATGTCTGGATAGGATATAAGGCATAGTCCAGGGGTTTGGGGCTGGCTTAAAATAGTGGGTGGGCCAGTTAAGTTTTAAGTCACTCAGAGAAAGACCCTTTTGTGTTCTTCTAACCTGTCCTTCATAGCTAACATGCAGTACCTCTTTCCTTACTCTGCAGGTCACTGAATTTCGGTGGAATCGGGGTTGTAGTGGGTCATGAGCTGACTCACGCCTTTGATGATCAAGGTGAGTTTGTCGCAGACAAAAGTGACCTAGAATCAGAGTCACTTTAACCAAGCCTTGAAAATAAGCTCCCCACCTCCCCAGTCCACTGTATACTTTCACCAGCCTGGGTAAAATGGCACACAGCCAGTAAAACAAACACATGATGCTGCAATACTAGGATACAATACTAAGAAATCAGGAAAGCTGGGTTCAAATCCTGCCTCTAATACTGATTATGTGACCAAAAGACAAATGGCATTCCCTTTCTGGGGATGATTTTCCTCATCTATAAAATGAACTCACTAGTAATGATCACACATTGTAGTGGGACTTCCCTATACTCCCTGCTACTGGTGGGTCTCTTGAACTCCAGAGTTCTGAGCTGCAGTAGGGCTTCCAGCCACAAGTGGTCCTCACTGAGCCCAGAACCAGTAGGGTGACCTACCACATATAATGAGGTCAGCCCTGGTGGAAAAGGAAGAAGGTCACAGCACTCATGCTGATCAGTACTGGTATCAGGCCAGTGTTTGACTCCTGCACTTCCAGCCTGGGTGAGATAAAGATACCCAATCTTAAAAGAAAGCTCAAAAGTATTAATATTGTTAAATTGATTTATTGCTTGATATTATTTGTTATATAATTAAATTTGATGAATCTAATATACTTGATATAATAAATAATTATAAAAATAGATTTTATGATAATTCTATAATGGATTCTATCCATTATGTTTTATTTTAATTATATATATATAATATATTATATTATCATTAAAATATAATATCAATTAATTATAATAATAATAATTTTACTGCTTCAATGAATACTTATTAAGCATCTTCTGTTTGCAAAGCCCTGTGTTAGGCACTGAGAAAATTCAAATAAGGCATAGATGCAGAATTGTAGACCCTCAGAAGCAGAAGGGACCTTAGAAGACATCTCTCTTTTAACCTATCACAAAATCATTTTCAATTCTGATCCCCCATCCCACAGCTATCTCTCCCAGCTTTATGTTATACATAGATTGGATAAATCTACTCTCTCTCCCTTTGTCCAGATCATGGATAAAAACCTTAAACAGCTAGGACAGAGACAAACATACATTCCTAAGACACTGCACTGAAGTTGGCCCTGAAATGTTAACTCTTTGGTTTTGGCTATTCAACCAGCCAGAACCTACCTGACTGCCTTATTGTCCAGCAAATCAAGTTTTCCGTTGGTCCAAACAATCAGCCTGAGAAACTTTGCCAAAGGCTTCACTAAAATCTAGCTGAACTAGACTGACAGCATTCCCCAGATCCATCAGTGTAGTAATCCTGTCAAAAAAGGAAATAAAATTAGCCTGGCATGACCCATTCTTTATGAAGCCATTTGGGGTCTTTGTAGCCACAACTTCCCTTTTCAGATGTTTACTCAGATTCCCTTAAATAGTCTATTCCAGAATTTTGCCAGGAGTCAAAGTCATGGTCACTGGTCTATAGTTTCAGATACCATTCTTCTCCCTTTTTTGAAAATTCAAACTTCTGCTTTTCTCCCATTCTCTGACACCTCTTATTGTCCATGGTATTTCAGCAATGGTTTAGTGGTTAAGCCATCACACCTACAAGTTCTCTTTTTTTCTTAATAAAGAATTTTTTTAAATTTCTCATTCACATGTAAAAACAATTTTAACATTGTTTTTAAAATATAATTTTTGAGTTGCAAATTCCTTCCATCCCTACCCTGCCCTCTCCTTGAGAAAGCAAGCATTTTGATACAGATTATTTGTGTGCAGTCATGCAAAACATAGTTCCATATTAGCCAAGTTGCAAAAGAATACCTAGGCCAAAAAAGGAAAAAAATTTAAAAAAAAAAGTATGCTTCAATCTGCATTCAGACTCCCTCTGTTCTTTCTCTGGAGGTTGAGAGCATTTTTTACCATAAGTCCTTCAGAAGTGTCATCTGCAAGTGCTTACGATGTACCTGAGAAGGGAAGCATCCGTTATTTTGCCTAGTCTTTGTGACTTGAACTCATCACGGGCAGCCAGGTGCTTCTTATCTCCCTACTCACTTTGAGTTTCAGCTCCCACTTTGCCATTTGTGTTCATCGATTCCTATTCTAAAGCTTTCTGTCCTCTGCATTTCATCCTTCTCCCATGTATCCCAGAGAGGAAGCCAGGCTGTTCTTTGATCCTGCTCTTTTCATTGATCTAACTTGTTCGTAGTAATAATAGCAGAACTGCTGATATAGGGCTTCAGGGTTTGAGACATGCTTTAAAAATATTAGCTCAAAAAAACCACCTTTTATATTTCTCATAGCATTCCTTGCTTATTGGGGTGTAGGGTATGTTCAGGAAACTCTAGTTCCCTAGTGTGAGATCTGCCTTTTTCAAGGCTGCTCATCCACCTTTGTTTGGTGTCCACCTGATTTACCCAACTCTCACCTGGGGCTCCAAGCAACTAGCGTGTGAAGGCTACACCTGGACAAAGTGTTTCAGCATTTGGAGTAAACTAGGGCAATCAAGGCTCCCAAGCCCATTGGGGAGTTGGGGAGGTGTCTACCCCCAAGTATGTGAAGAATTTCCCCAGCGGGATGGGTAGCTGAGGCAGGCACCCTGGAACACTCCCAACTGGGTTAGATTATCGATTAGATATTGGGTTAGACATATATTGGACTACTTGCCATCTAGGGGAGGGTGTGGGGGAAAGGAGAGGAAATTGGAACACAGGGTTTTTCAAGGGCTAATCTTGAAGAATTGTCCACACATATGTTTTGAAAAATAAAAAAAGCTTTAATTAAAATAGATAGATAGATGATAGATAGATAGAAATGAAGTGGGGGCACAGGATGTTGGGTTAGATGCCAAGGTCATTCTCAATATCCTGAGCTATCCATCAGTCATTTTAATGTTCCTCTTGATGATTCTGGGAGTATTGGGCCAAAGACTTTATTGCAACCCTGCCTGACTTAAATCCAATTTATGCACGAATCAGAAGGCATCACCCCATATTATTTCACCATTTCTATCTCCCTCAAAGTCCTGCAACAAAGTCCGAGTGACAAAGCAATAGGTGCAGATACTCTGGGAGCTGTAGACCCAGGTGGCCCATCTTCTCATTCAACAGAAGCAGCAGTGGAGTTTGGCAAGTTCTTTATTGTCTGAGCTGCCTTTTTGAAGGATTACACAGCCTCCTGGCATGAGGAAGGGGCTAAAAAAGTATCCAAAAAATGGTCTGTTTCACCCAATCCTGGCTTTCTTTACTGTGGCAGGCAGGGATCCCACCCTGAGGTCAAAACACAAAAAATATTATCCATATTTTTTTTAAAATTGATATTTTAAATCCACAAATTTTTGTAGAGATGATTCCACTCACTATCAGTACATGCAATGTGTGCACATTTGTGGACATTGAAATCCAGTAGACTGAAGGACAAACAGCTCTTGTTTGTGAGAGAACTCCAGATCATAGCCCTACATGAAATAAGGCTGACCAAGAAAGGCCAGGTTATCAAAGTGGGAGCTAGATGCATGTTTACTGGGTCTGGCTAATCTCGTTGACAAGCTCATATACTTAGCAAAAAGGGCTCATGACAGTGTGATTTCCATTTGCGGGAATGAACCATACCACCATCATCAGTGCATGTGCTCTCACCTTAATTATACCTGATGAAGTCAAAGAAAAATTTTATGAAGATCCAGAGACCTTCCTCATCAGTGTGTTAAAAGGAAACAAGCTTGTAATTCTGGGTGACTTTAATGAAAAAGTAGATTCAGGCTCCCAGCCCTGGCAGGGAGAAATGGAGTCAGCAACAACAACGGTCACTTATTCCTGACTTCTTTCCTTTTACCTAAATGCAATAAAACTTTATGGAGAGAAGAGGTATTAGGCTGCCTACCAAACAGGATTTACCAAGCTGATGTGCTGACCTTACTGTTTTATGCCTGTGAAATCTGGACAGTCTGCTAGCAAAATGCCAGGAGACCAAATCGCTTCCGTTTGAATTGTCTTAGGAAGGTAAAATACTTCAAACTCTACAAAAGCTCAACTCCTTGGGCAGGCCAGGTTGTTCAAATGCCAAAATATACATTTGTGTAAAAGACTCTTTTGCAGAGAACTCACACCAAGAAAGCATTCCTGTGGAGGTCAGAAAAAATGATACAAGGATATCCTCAAGGTCTCTCTGGAAAACTTTGAAATCGACTGGGAAGCGTGGGAGACACTGGGACAGGAGCACCCAGCCTGGCCTGCCAGTGTGGAAGAAGGTGCCATGCTCTGAGTAAAGCAGAATTATAGTAGCTTGAAGGAAATGCGAGATCCACAAATTTAAATTTCCATTCCAAATATTCACCTGGACTATTTGTGCCCAACCTGTGGTAGAGCCTTCCAAGTGGTCTGATCAGCCACAGTGGGCATCCTGTACCTTGACTCCAACAAAGTGATTCCAACAAAGCCCTTTTTGAAAACAAAGGAGAAAAATCAAACAGCGGCCTTGCTTACCCCTGCTCGGAGCTTGAGCATTTCTAGCATCCTGCCCTTATTGTCTTGTACCAAGCTTTTGTATTCACCCTCAATTTCTTGCCCTCATTCCCATTTTCTTTACACACTTCAAAAAAATCTAATTTAGGGTAAGTTTCCTAGCCCCCACGTCAGTCTCTTTGTTCATCTCCCCTTATCTTCCTCATTAGAATTATTCCTCTTTGCATCCTTAGGATTTGATTCTTGGGAGCTTTCCATCCCTCCTGAGCTTTTGATCCATAGGATGCTGCCTCTTTTCTCTCCAAACCTTTCAAAAGCTGCTGTCCCAAAATTTAGGGTCCATGTTAGATTAGACCCAGATTTTCTTCCCTCGGTCACAAATTTTGAAGTGGAATGGTTACTCCCCCATACACAAGTTTCCAACCCAGCAACCAGTTGCTGTTGGAAGCTACCTACCCTCTTGGACCTTACAGTCTGTTAGGATTGTTATTAGGCAATCACTTTAAGTCCAAAAACACTTATATGAATATTAATGATTATTTTGGTTAATGAAAGGCATGATGGAGTGCTTAGAGGACTGGCTTTGGAATCAGCACAGGTGGATTCAGGTTTCACCTTTGACACAGACTGGCTGTGGGAACTTAATTTATTTGCCTATTCCCCAATTAATGGGCATCCCCCCCTTTGCCACCACAAAAAAGATCTGCTTTTAAGATAGCATCTCTTTTTCTTTCTTTGATTTCTTTGGGGTTATAGGCCTAGTAGTGATGTCATTGGATCAAAGGGTATGCATAATTTAGTGATTTGGGGTGAAATAGTTCCAAATTGCTTTTCAGGATGACTGGACCAATTCACAGCTTCACCAACACTGCATCAAGTGCCTGCTTTTCCACAGCCACTCCAACATTTATCACTTCCTTTGTCATTTTGGACAGGCTGATGGATGTAAAGTAAAACCACAATTATTTCAATGTCCATTTCTCTAATTATTAGTGATTTGGAACAGTTTTTTGGTTGACACTTGCAATTTCTTCAAGAACTCCTTATTCACATCTGTCGTCCATTTATCAGTTGAATATCCTTTATTTTACATTTGAGGCAGCTGGTTGGCACAGGGGATTAAAGCAGAATCAGGACAGACACTGTTATCATGGGCAAGTCACTTGCCTAAGCAAGTCTCAGCCTCTATAATAGCACCTACCACCCAGGATTGTTGTGAGGGTCAAATGAGATAATATTTATAAAGCTCTTCACATATAGTCGGTGCTTAATAAAGACCAAGGAAAATTAAAAATTTTTTTTTAATTTTTTTGTTTGTTTGGTTTTTATTTTTTTATTTTTTTGGGTTTTTTTGAAAATTAGAAAATTAAATGACTTGATCATGGGAAAGAGTTTTAGGCAATCCCTCTTCTACCCCCTGTCTTCCAATCAATGTAAAGTCGTAAAGAATCTAGATGTGGTTATTTGGAGGTCCTGAGTCTGGGTGAATATGAGGAAGTCATTATACTTTAGACTTCAGGTTATTAATCTTCAAAATTTCACATATATATGTATATACATATATATGTGTGTGTATACACATATATATATACACCTATACATACATATATTTTATATTATAATTATATTACAATACATATTATTATTTATGTTCATATCCTGTTGATCCTCTGTTCCTCAGGAGACATTTCAGCCATCTCAGGGAAACCAGCAATTCAGTTAACATTTATCAAAGACCTTCTATATGCAGAATTTATTATCAGTGTAACCTTTGGAAATCCCTTTAATCTCCCTATGTCACATTTTTCTCATATGTGAAGTGGGGACAACAATACCGCATCACAAGATTGTTGTGAGATTGAAATTAATATATATAAAGTGCTTTTCAAACCTTAAGTACTATATACATGTCAACATTATTTTTTAAAGGAGTCTCTAAACTTAAATAAGACAAAGCCCATGTCCTCATGAGGTTTATAGTCTACTAGCATTATTCTATATGGTACCATGGGTATTGTGCTATGGCACCATGGTACCATATTGGCAGTTGCTTCAAGTACAGAGGCTCTTTTGACCAACAAGAGGAGAGAGGAAGAGACTGAGGTCCCTGTTGGCTTCCCCCCCTCAAGCCTTCTCTCTCTAATCTTAGGTCGAGAGTATGACAAAGATGGCAATCTTCGGCCCTGGTGGAAGAACTCCTCCGTAGAGGCCTTCAAGCAGCAGACTGAGTGCATGGTGGAGCAGTACAGCAATTATACAGTTAACGGAGAACCAGTGAATGGCCGACACACCCTGGGGGAGAACATCGCCGACAATGGGGGTCTCAAGGCTGCCTATAGGGTAAGAGCTGGGGAGAGGCCTAGGGCCTTCATTGGTTGGTTGGTTGGTTGGTTTTTTCTTTAAAACAAGAAGAGTTGAGATATATTTATCTGGGATGTTATCCTTCACTGAACAAATATTCATTTAATACCTATTATGTGCCAGGCACTATAGCTAGTACTAAAGTAGGTACAAATTTAATTGAGGGTGGGGATTGTTTGTTTTTAATTTGTTTTCACTTAACAAAAATTTCCTTTCTTTCCCTCTTATTCCTCCCCACCATTAAAACAAAACAAAACAAAAAAAGAAAAAGTCCTTGTAATAATTATGCATCATCAAACAAAAGAAATTCCCACATTGGCCATGTCCCAAAAATCCATGTCATTCTGCATAATGAAGCCATCACCTCTCTGTCAAAGGGGTGGGTAACATTCTTCATCATTAATCCTCTTAATTATGATTGGTCATTTTGTGAAGCAGAGTCCCAGTGTCTTTCAAAATTATCTTTGCAGGAGTGTTGTTACTAAATAAATTATTTCCCTAATTCTGCTTACTTCACCTTGCATCAGTTCATCTAAGTTTTCCCAGATTCTGAAACTGTCCCCTTCATATTTTCTTATAACTCAATAGAATTCTATCACATTTATGTACCACAACTTATTTAGCCATTCCCCACTTGATGGAAACTCCCTCAGTTTCTGATTCTTTGCCACCACCAAAAGAAAAAAAAACTATAAATATTTATGTGGATCTTTTTTCTTTGATTTCTTTGGAAAGTGGCAGTTTCTGTCTTTTGGCAAACTCTACTGAGAGGGATAAGATATTCATCCAAAAAACATCCACTAGGTGCCTTTATTGTGCTAGGCCTTGAGGAAAATCAATCATTCAGTCAACAAGTATTTATTTATTTGGGGGATTTTTTTTTCAGTTAACAAAAATATATTTTCTTTCCCTCTCACCTCCCTCCACCCTCATTGCAGGATAGAGAAAAAAAATCAAAATTCTGATAACAAATATGCATGATTAAGCAAACCAGTCTCAGACACTTAATACTTACTAGCTGTGTGACCCTAGACAGGTCAATTAGCACCAATTGCCTTGCCCCGCAAAAAAAGAAAACCCTGTAATTCTACGTACACATAAGCCTACATAAAATAAATCAATATCCTTGATTTCTTCAATTAAAAAAAGGAAATTATAATGATATGGTACTTACCTCATATGGCTATTTTGAATATCAAGTTGTATATTGTACATGTACCACAAGGTGGACATGTAAAGTACTTTAATAGTCTTCAAGAGCGATATAAAAATCAGCTCTCATTATTGCCTACAGGAAAAATCATGGAGGACTTCATGGAAGAAGTAGGATTTGAACTGAATTTTGAGGAGTGAGTAGGAATCCAGCAGGGAATGTTGCAGGCAGGAAGTGCACTTCTGACTTATGGAAATTGCAGGCAGAGATACAAATTTTAGAGAATGTTTTTTGAGAGGAACAGAGGAATTCAATTTAATTGCAGTACAGACCAGATTTTGTTTTTGGACTGACTGTGATTTCATTTTTATCATGGTCTCCTACTAATTAAGGTCAGCTGCTTTCCCTCAATTTAGAGGCTCAGAGGGCAAGGAGGATTTGCCCAGATCAAACAGCCCATGTGTTCAAGGAAGAACTTGAACCCAGAGTTTTCTCACTTCAAGGTCGGTTTTCCATCTACTACAGCCCTCTACTTCTTAGTATACTAAATTCAGGGGAGTAATAGGAGGCAGACCAGCCAGGGATGCTAAAAGCAGTAGGTTTTTGTGACTGGTACATTTTAATTCTCATAAGGGAAGACCTAATTTGAGAGGCTGGAGCATACGGGAGCATGGGAAAGGGAAGTTTGGTATGGAAAATTATAGATATAGAGGATTCCAGAGAAGGGACAGGGTGAGCAGACTGGCCAGAAAGGCCCAAATAAATAGGGCTGAAAAGCAAGTGTAGCATGCATTGGTCCCTTTCTTTGATAGCTGCCTACCTCAGAGAGCAGAATTCTCATTTTCTTTGAACTACCTTGAGTTGTTGAGAAAGGCAGGAAAACTGGGGAGCAGTAGATGGGGGTCCCCATGAGAACCACCTCCCATTCTTTCCCTACCTGATGGACTCAGAAGTTACTGCTGGAGACCCCTAGAGATCTAAGGGATTTCCCTGAGAATTTCATGAATAATGAATAATCAGAAGAGGCAACAAAGGAGTGAAAGAATAAGAGAAAAAGGAGGAGAGAGAAAAAGGAGAAAGAAAGAGGAAGGACAAAAAAATCTTCCTAAGCTATGGGTCTAATGGGGTTTTCTCCTCTGTTTGGAACCTTCATGGGCTCCCTATTGCCTCTCATATCCAGTAGAATGAAACATACATTTTTGAATGGATTTATTTTGATTGATTGCACTCATTCATTGTAAGAGAGTTGATTTTTTTTTTTAATTGAAGGGGTCGTGAGTTATAAAGGCTAGTCATAGTGGTGCCCAAAAAAGTAAAAGTAAGAAAAGAGCATCAGTGAATCATATAAAGCCCTAAAAGGAGATAGGAAAAGGTTCAGAGGGAAACACACATAAGTAGGACAGCTTTGAAATTGAAGTGCTGGATTTATGATACATTGTTACAAGGAAACAGAAATTGTGGTTTCATATATAATCCTTTTTTTCTATTCTTTGTATTTAGAAACATTTGTTTCTTGATATTTTTCAAACTCAGAAAAACAAAAACTATTTTTTTTAAAGTCTAAAAAGTATTTTTATTTAATCTTCATTGGGGAATACTCTATAAAATAAATGGAGATACAATTACATTTTAATGTGATTTGGGGAGTGTCATGGGCCATTTTTGGAGCCCACAAGAACAACAGAGATATTGATAATTGAGTTTAGTAAGATTGTACATGTATAACTTCTGTCAGATTGCCTGCCATCTTGGGAAGGGGATAAGGAAGAGAGGAAGGGAGGAGAAAAAAATTTGGAATTTAGAAGCTTATAAAAGTGAATGTTGGAGCAGCTAGGAGGCAGCACAGTGGATGATAGAGCACCAACCTTGAAGTCAGGAGGACCTGAGTTCAATTCTGGCCTCAGACACTTAACCCTTCCTAGCTGTGTGACCCTGGGCAAGTCACTTAGCCCCAATTGCCTCAGCAAAAAAAAAAAAAAAAAAAAAAAGTGAATGTTGTGGGACAGATAGATGGTGAAAATGGATAGAGCACCAGGCCCTGGACTCAGTTCAAATTCAGTCTCACTTAACACTTACTGTGTGACTCTGGGCAAGTCACTTAATGCATTTGCCTCACAGAAGGGAAAAAACAAAATGAATGTTGAAATTCCAGTAGACTTGTGATGGAAAGTGTCCTTCCCATCCAGAGAAAGAACTCTGAAGACTAGATGAAGATTAGGGTCTACTATTTTCACTCTTTTTTGGTTTATTTTTTTCTTTCTCATGATTTTTCCCTTTTGTTCTGATTTTTCTTTCACAAATGATAAATATGGAAATATGTCTAACATGACTGTACATGCATACCTATATCAGACTGCTTGCTATCTTGGGAAGGGGAGAATCTTACAAATCTTACAAAAATGAAAAATAAATGTTGAAAACTATCTTTACATTAATTGGGAAAAAATAAGTGGGGGGGGAGTGAATATTGAAAACTATTTTTATATTAATTGGAAAAAATAAAATACTATTAAGCCGAGATATTGATACTTCTGGTCTAGATGTCCTGAATTAAAGCATGAATATACAGAGAAGAAAAATACATATGTAGGATGCAGTAAAAACCATGGTTTAAATATAGGGAACATGAGAGAAGGTGAGAAGGCCAGGATGACATTTTTGGATGTGTTTTCCCAATATCTACCACATGATAAGCCCTTGGTGCTTGTTGAGTGACTAATTAATAGTAGCATGTAAGTACATGATAGACAGAGATTGTTGGTTTCCCTCTTTGCACTTGGCCCTTGTTAGTAAGAGCTTACTAAATGTCTGATGAATGAATTGAGTCAGTTAACCCACTTCTTCACAGGCTGGGCTGGGGTCTCCCAAAGTCTCTCAGCCCTAGCAGCCTCTGAGTGCTGTGTTCCCCAGGAGTCCTAATTGCTTCTCTTTCCCCCGCAGGCCTATCAGAACTGGGTGAAGAAGAACGGGGAGGAGGAGACATTGCCAACACTGGGTCTCACCAACAACCAGCTCTTCTTTCTTGGATTTGCTCAGGTTGGTCCTCTGGTCTGTCCATTACAAGACCATCTCCAGCAAGTTATCTGTCAAACACGATCAACACGACCCGTGAGATCCAGCAGTAGGGAGAGTGAGGGGCCACGGAAATCCTGGAAGACATCAGGGTGCTGAACTTGAGTGAGGAGAATTCAAATTCTTCCCCATGCACTCCTGAGCTGTGTGACCAGAGATATGTCAGTTGACCTCTGGCTGCCTCAGTTTCCTCATCTGTAAAATGTGAATAATAATAGCACCAATTTCCCAGGGTTATTGTAAGTTTCAAATGAGATAATATTTATAAAACTCTTTGCAAACCTTAATCAAAGTTATTAATATCAGTTATTACATATTAATATCCAACAATATAAATACTAGTTATTGAATATTAATATCTATGTTGACATTGATATTGGTTATTAATTATTTAATCCAGAGCAGATTCCAGGTAGACTACACTGTACCCAGACCCACCCTCACATTCTGTTTGTATGGTCCCCCATCCATCATCTGTAATCATCGCTAGCATTTGTATGGGTCAGTCTGTCAAGGGCTTTACAAATATTATCTCGTTTCATCCTCACAAAAACCCTGGAAGGGGGCGATTTAACAGAATTTTGCTCTCTAAACTGGGAATAGTTGGAGCCGCCTAAAGGAAGCCTAGAAACAGGTTTTTAGAGATCAAGTCACCGGTTTAATTAATTACTTTCAGAGGGAGAAATGTCTTTGCAAACTAGAAACCCTCCTGGGCAGGAGACCCCGCCTGTTGTAGTGAAGGCAGAGATGTTTTACAGAAATCAGAAGGTGGATTACAATACGATCATTTTCAGGCCTTTAGTGGTTTCCCATGACAGGCCTGTGAGTGCAGGACAATAAGGGTGTTTTCCAGTCTTGTGGGAACAGATCTTAAGGGATTGTTTCAAATCTTGGGGGTTGTTACTTGGTGGGGGGTACAGAACCAGAGTTCTGTGACGGGAATAGGTTCTGATGTCTTTGATTCATTTAATTTAACATACACAGGAGAACATTGTCAAGAATTGATGGATCATTTCAAGCTACATTATAAAACTGACTCCCAAGTCAGAGTCTGCTGGGAAATGTTAATTCTGAAAAATCTAGATCATTAGTATATTCATTATACATATATCAATAATTAGAAAAATCATAATTTTTTCTTTCACAGTGCTGTTTCCCCATTTTACAGACTTTCTGTAGTCTTTGATTCATTTCATTTAATATACACAAGAGCATTGTCAAGAATTGATTGATCATTTCAAGCTCCATTATAAGACTGACTCTCATGGTAAAGTCATGTTAACTCTGAAAAATCTAGATTATTAGTATATTCATTACACATATATCAATAATAATGAAAATCATAATTTTCTTTCACAATGTTGTTATTACCCCCATTTTACAGATGGGGAAACTGAAGCACACAACATTAGATCCCATAACTTCCAAGGTTCCTTCTAGCTCTAAAACTATGAGACTATGAAAGTTGATTCTCTAGACAAGAGAGAGGATGTAGACTCCATCCTACCTCTCTTTTCTTCCTCCCACATAACAAATACTTCTGTGTGTTCCCTTGCTCTGGCTGTCTTTCAATGGGCCATCCTTGAAAAAGGAAGCATGGCATAATGGATTATAGCCCTGAACAGGAAATCTGGATTCAGATCCTGCTTCAGACACTAGGCAAGTCATTTCAATTCTGTCTGCCTTAGTTTCCATATTTGTAAAATGAAGAAACTAATAGCACCCTCAATCTACTGGGTTTTTGTAAGGGTCAAATGAGATTTTTTTTACAAAGTGCTTTGTAAATTTTATATCATCATCATCATCATCATCATCATCATTATTATTGGATCTTGGAGCTCAGAAAGGACCTTAAAGGCCACATTCATTTAACTATCTCCTTTTTACAGTTAGAGACACTGGTGACCCAAGCAGCTGGCCCAGGGTTACTTGGGCACTAAAAAACAGAGCTGGGATCCCGGCCAGAACCGTTCAGTCTGAGCCTCCAGGGAGGACAAGAAAGTGCCGTTCTGGGTCTCTCCACCGTCCAGCCTCCCTGACCTCCCTCCCTTATTCTCCCTAATGCAGGTCTGGTGCTCAGTCCGGACTCCCGAGAGCTCCCACGAAGGCCTCATCACAGACCCCCACAGCCCCTCTCGCTTCCGGGTCATCGGCACCGTCTCCAACTCCAAGGAGTTCTCGGAACACTTCCAGTGCGCCCCTGGTTCCCCTATGAACCCCCATCGAAAGTGTGAAGTCTGGTAGAGGTGAAAGGAGGAGGATGGGGAGTTCTGGGAAGGCCAGGCAGGACAGAGAGCCTGGGGGGGAGGGAAGGAGGCAGCTGGGACCATCTGTCCTGTCCCGGCCCTCCTCCTTGCCCACCCTCCCTCCCTCCCAACTTCGAAGAGCTCTCCATGTGAAGGGGTCCCAAACCATGGGCTTTTGGTGCCAACCAGAGATTGGATCCACTGTGAAAACCCCTGTAATCACAAATCCCTCGTGAGCCGATTCTTGCAATGGCCATGACAGGTGTTTGTGTGTCTGTCCGGCTGCTTGGGGACAAGGGCAGGGAACTGTTGCTTGGCCCCCTGTGCTGGGTAACGACGGATACACCCACAAACACCACCGTGTTAAGTGCTTTAAAAGTCTCTATTTTGGGGAAATTCGTTTTGGAACCTTGTGGAATACACTGGAAATCTTCAGGGAAAAATGCATTTAAAACACTTTTTTTTTTTTTAAAGAAAGGATTGGTATATTTATTATGTTTTTAAAAATAACCTGTGGACAAGGGAAACCCCACAGTAATAACCCTTTTCTGGCCCTTCCACCAGCTGCTGAGTTGAGGCAGGGGCTGGTAGTGCAGAGCTCAAGCCTGGGGGCTGGGGGCATCCTGAGATTTTCAGAGTAACTGTAGGACTTCCTCTTGGGTCTCCTCGGGGGTCCCATTAAGTAAAGATGAGGGAAGATGGCGGAATCGGTCCCTGGCCCCCCAATCCTGAGGCCCCCGCCCAGGGAGAGCCCTCAGCCACTGAGCAAGGGGCCTGGTTTCCCAGAAGGGCATGGGAAGAAGGAAGACAATCCCTTCCACTGGTGGTCCACTTTTTAAAGGGAATTTGGAGGAGGAGGAGGGGCTGGGCAGGGGGACAACATGGGCGCCCACCTCCTGCCCCATCAAAAAGGGACGCTGCAGCTTCAGAGCCTGGGCCTCATTGGCTGCCCCTGGTTCTCTTCCCTTTAGTGTTTGACTCATATGTACCCATTGCTGGCACTCACCCACCCCAGACAATCCACGCTACAGCCATTTCACTGCCCACCATTTTGGTCAAGCCCAGGCCAGTCCAGCTAGAGTTGGGTCCCCGGCTGGGTCTGCCTGAAGATGCGGAAAGGAGAAGGCCGCTGTGTCTCAAGCCCCCGGCCCTCTGCCTTGACCGAGCCCACACTCTCTAGGCCCAAAGTGATCTCTCTGGCTCTCGAGGGCCCTGGGCTCCTGTCTCCCCCCAATGCTTCTCCCCACGCTCAGTGCTGCGGCCGCTAGGGCTTGGGGTTCCTGCCTCTAAATCCAGACTGGTTCCCCACCCTCGTCCCCCAGCCATGTTCCTAGTCCCATCTCGGCCTGAGCTTTCTCTAGTGCCTTATGCAGGGCTCTGCCCTGAGGAGAACCACCAAGTGTCTGACTGGCTTCCAAGGCCACCCCCCTACTCCCCACACACTCCTTCTTTCTCTCCCTCTCTGTCTCTCTGTCCCTCTCTCTGTCTCTCCCCTTTCTCTGTGTGTGTGTGTGTGTGTGTGTGTGTGTGTGTGTGTGTCTGTGCCTCTCTGTCTCTCTGCCCCCCCTCTCTCTGTCCCTCTCTTTCTGTCTCTGTGTCTCTGTCTCTGTCTCTGTCTCTCTCTCTGTCTCTGTCTCTGTCTCTCTGTCTCTCTCTCTCTCTGTCTGTCTCTCTGTCTCTCTCTGTCTCTCTCTGTCTCTCTCTCTCTCTCTCTCTGTCTCTCTCTCTCTCTCTCTCTCTCTCTCTCTCTCTCTCTCTCTCTCTCTCTCTCTCTCTCTCCCCCGTCTCCCTCTGCATTTGGACCAATTCCCTGACTGTCCACTGAGCCCCTGCCCCAGGTCAACCAAGTGGCTCAAAACTAGAACCAGCTAAAGTCTGGGTTCCCAAAAGACCAAGAGCCCCAAGGAGGGCCAGCAGAGCCTGTGCTGTTGAGTGTCTCAATTTGGGCCAAGCAGTAATTTCTTCAGCTCTGAGCTGAGTGGGCTCCCACTCCCTCCCCAAAGGTGGTCATGTCCCAGTCACCCCCTAAACTGGGCAAAAATCTGTGGCCCCAGGGCTAGGGATCCCCCAGGGACCAGGCCATTTCTGTACAACTTTGGGGTCTGTTAGAGAGGAGGAAAGAAGGCAGGAAAGATTTTTAAGGCAGAAACCCAAACTAGCTGACCAAGACCCAGTTCCAATAAAGTCTTCTCCCTTTCTCCAATTCCACCCCCCCCCAATAACCCAACTAGCCAATGTCTTGTCTTTCCCCCTTCTCTTCCCCTTCTCTCCTTCCTCTTTTCCCATTTCTCCATGGATTTCTTCCCTTTTCTCTTTCCTCTCCCTTCTCCCCTTTTCCTCCCCTCCTTTCTTTCCCTCCTTCTCCCCTTCCCCCCCTTTCTTTCCCTCCTCCTTCTCCTCTTTTCCTCCCCTCTTTTCTTTCCCTCCTCCTCCCCTTTTCCTCCCCTCCTCCTTTCTCCCCTTACCCATCTGTCTCAGTTCTCAGGAGTTTTAGGGTGAAGGGCAACCTGGTACCCCAGCTGGAAGTGATCGGGGCTGGGTAATCCTTCAGAGGAATGTGGAAGGGCCTGATTGTTCCCACATGTTGTGTGGGGCTGGGGGAGGGGAGGCAAAGAAAGGGCAAAATGAAGGGAAGGACCAGGAGCCTAGGGCCAGCCCTGCCCTCTGTTCAGGGCTGGACTGCCAAGGCTTCTGCTGGAGACTGAGGCAAAGGGACCTCAGGGCCTGAAGCTGGAGGTCAGGGGGTGCTCTGGGAGGGAGCCTGCTCCAGGGGCTCATGGGTGTGGGAACTGGGGGAAGGGGATCTGATTTTTATTTTTATTTTTCTGTGCTACTGTAGCTTTCATTGTGGCACTTTTGTAACTGAAATAAAGTACTTCTACCTGGGACCACATGTGTCTGTGTCTCAGGGCAGCTACTGGGAGTCAGGGGAGGAGAGACAGAATGAGAACCCCAAAACCTGGGGAGATCTAGGCTTCCATAGTGATAAAATGGGATCATGGAATAGGATCACCTGAGACCCTCTGAGTGCTGACATTCCATGTTCTAAGGGCCCTCCCAGCTCTGACTTCCTGGGTTCTAAGGGCCCTCCCAGCTCTGATGTTCCATGTTCTAAGGGCCCTCCCAGCTCTGACACCCTGGGTTCTAAGGACCCTCCTAGCTCTGACCTCCTGGGTTCTAAGGCCCTCCCAGCTCTCATGCCCCATGTTAGGTTCTGTCCAGAGCTGCTCATGTGATTGAGTGTGCCGGCCTGGCACACTTTTAAGAAAGCTGCTTGTACAGAAGCTGAGGAGGGGAGTCCGGGGCAGATACATGGACAGCTGGCCTTCTCCCTTCCCGCACCCGCTCACCCACAAACTGGTGCTGTTGGAGCTCCCCCTGGTGACCACATTGCAGTATCTCCCCACTATCAGCAAAGTGAGAAACACTGAATGATTTCACCATTACGGGGAGGGGGGCTGACCTGGTTCCTCTTGGAAAAGCTCAGGGTTTGGGCCCTGTGAGGAATCCCTTGTCTGCTGAGGCATCCAGGTGGTGCAGTGGCCAGAATGCTGGGCCTGGACGGCAGAGATATATTCAGATTTATGAGCTTTGTGATCCTGGACAAGGCTGCTTTTGTCTGCCTCAGTTTCCTCAACTGTAAAATGGGAATAATCATACTTCTTACCTGCAAAGGTTGTTGCAGGGATCAAATGAGATTATTTCTGTAAAGCATTTAGCCCAGTCCCTGGAACAGAGTAGGTGCTTAATAAACGCTTGTTCCCTTGGGATTCTCACCCAGCCAGAACAATTCTGAAGGGTTTCCAGTAAGGTCCAAGGGGGTCGCCCCCTGCTTTGGCGAGGAGACTAGCAGTGCTGAGGAAATCACAAAAGGAGAGCTCAGCACCTCAGGGGACCTTGGGAGGCATCTGCTCCAACCCTTCCCCGACAACTCTTCCTCCTGCCCAACAAGCCCAGCCTCCCCGAGAGACATCCTAGGACCTCCAAAGCAGCATCCATCCCTCGGGGAGGGAAGGCCTCAGAAACAAATCTCACCTTTTCCACCTAGTGGCTGTGTGGCTGTGGCAAGCCACTGAATCGTATTGGGGTCCACAAAGGAAAAGGTCTGGATGAGGAGGCCCCTCCAGTCCCTGCAGCTCTAGCTCTGTCCTGAGATGCTGCTCTCTCCATCAATCCTTTGCCTACCCCAGAGGGCCTGGGACTTTGAGGTAACAAATTCACTGGATCTGGATTTGAACTCGAGGCTTGGGTTCAAACCCTAGCTCCAACACCAGCTGATTGGTGGGTTGTTCAGGAGAGGGCAGATCATCTCCTCTTTGGACCTTGTAAAACATAAAAGCAAAACACAAAACTCTATCAGGGAGAGAAAGAATTAGAACTTTCTACCTGAGTAGTCGATGAAACACTGAAGAAATGGGAGCCCGCTTAGGGTTACTGCAGAAAGAAATCAGAATTGGGCAGCTGGGTGGTGCAGTGGATAGAGCACCGGCCCTGAAGTCAGGAGGACCTGAGTTCTAATGTGGTCTCAGACATTTAACATTCCCTAGCTGTGTGACCCTGGGCAAGTCAGTTACCCCCACTTGCTGCATCCCTGCCAGAAGTAGAAATTAGTTGGGACCAGAACTCAGATCTTCCTGGCCCTAGGACCGATTATGTGGCAAACTCACTTAACCTCTCCCGGAGTCAGGGAATTATATGGAAAACAAGGGATTGGGCAAGAAAATCTGGGAGGGCCTCCTGACTCTAAATCAATGACCCAGAGTCATCGTCTTCCCTTCTGCTTGTTTGCACCTGTAGCACAGGGCCTGGCACATAGTAAATGCTTAATGCATTAATGCTTGTGGACTCCAAAGCCCAACCAGAGTGTCGCCTCCAGGCAGCCTTCTTTGAGTGACTAGCAAAGAAATGATTTTTTCCTTCCTTGAATTTTTTCTTTGGGGGGGGAGGGGGGAAGTGACTTGCCCAAGATCACACAGCTGTGTCTGAAGCCAGATTTGAACTAAGGCTCACCCCCTGGCCCCCCAGGGGCCCCCTGCTTCCCTCGGTCTTGAGTGGCCCTGGAGGACATCTTTCTTATTCTGACCTTCGGGACTTAGAAAGAAGGCCTGGGGTTCCACGGGCCTCCAGAGTGACCTTGGCCAAAGTGGCCCCAGCTGGCAGTCCGGCCTCTGCTGGGGAGCCTTCTTCCTGTGCCTTTAGTAGGTGTTAATTGTGAATTAGGATTTTTTTCCTGTCTTGGTGTCCTAGCCCTGGCTGGACCATGAGCTCCTTTAATTTGGTCCTTGCCCCAGTCTGTCGCCCTGTGCAGGCTGACAAATGGGAGTCGAATGGCAGAGCTCCTGCCCCTGCCCCTGGAATGAAGTGGGGACCCCCTGGGACCCCTCTGGCCCTCAATCCCTGCCTTCCCCTTCTGGTTTCTAAGACGTGGGGAAAACCAAGGCAGAAGTGGGTTCTTCTACCTCCCCTTTGTATCTCGGGCAACAAGTCAGTCCCCTGCTCTGAACCCAGTTTCTCTGAAATGAGGGGGTTGAAGCGAACGACTTCCAATGACTTCTCTCTGCTGGAGAGCCTGTGCTCCTAGGGTGTGCCCCCCCAGCCCCCTCCTCCCTGCCAGCTTTCCTCAGTCCTGCCTTCAGTCAAAGACAATGTGGAATGAATTACTAAGCTGGGGAAACGTCATCATTCTCCCCCCGGGGACCCGCCCTGGCGCACTGGCTCTGAAGTTACAGGGCCTGTTTTCTTTCAAGCAGGGGCAGCTGGGAACCCCCCACCTCCTGGGCAGACAGACTCCCCCCCAGGGGCCAAGCCGAGTCCCCCAAAATGTAGTGGCCAACTAAGGCGACACAGGGGCCATCTCTGCAAGGCTTGGCCTGGAAGGGGTCCAGTGCAGTGGGGAGCAGGCCCCCTTCTCCATCTCAACAAGTCTCCCCCTCCCTTCTTCCCAGGAGGAGAAAGCAGCTAGCACAGCTCACAGCAAGGCCTTGGTCCCCAGGCTCAGTCAGAAACCCCAGGAGGTCAGAGAGAAACACTCCACTTCCAGCTAGCCAGCAGAGACCTCCCTTCTGTCCCAGGGTCCGGCTGGCCTTAGCTTTGGGACCTGGTCAGCCTTGGTGGTCACCTGGCCAGTGCAAGACTTATGGGAAGGCTCGCCGTTTTCTGCTCTAAGTGCCTTCCTGGGTTCTAGGGGCCCTCCCAGCTCTGACCTTCTATGTTCTAAGGGCCCTCCCAGCTCTGACATCCTGGGTTCTAAGGACCCTCCCAGCTCTGACATCCTGGGTTCTAAGGGCCTTCCCAGCTCTGACATTCTGTGTTGAAAGGCTCCTTTCATTCTGACATTCTCTGTTCTAAATTCTTTCCCTGTTCAGATATTTTTTTTTGTTCTAAGAGTTCTCCTAGATCTGATACACTGTGTTCTAAGGGACTCCCAGCTCTGACCTCCTGGGTTCTAAGCTCCTTCCCAGCTCTGACCTCCTGGGTTCTAAGGGCCCTCCCAGCTCTGACATTCTGGGTTCTAAGGGCCCTCCCAGCTCTGATGTTCCATGTTCTAGCATTCCCTGTTTTAAGTCCCTTTTCTATTTCTAACTCTGTGATCCTGTGATCATTTCCTCATTTGTCTATAAATCTCCACTTATTCATACTGCCTATTATACTTGAATATAATACTCTATGCTTCTTCACTACCTTATCATTGTAAGCACGGTGTTTTGTATAATAAATTGATGCTGAATGAATGAACGTTTAATAAAATGAAATTGAATGAATGAGTGAATAATCGTTTACATTTCTATAGAGCTTACAAAGAACTCTCCTACCTTCCTTCTCATATTCAGAAGGTAAGGCAAATATTTTCATACCCATTTCACCCATGGGAAAACTGAGTTCCAGAAAAGTGAATCTATTTTATTTGGCTAATCAATGGCAGAGCTGTGTCCCCACAGAATCTTGAGTCTGTAGGATTCTTTCTGCAATGATGGAGATGAGCTGAAACAAGGCCTTTATATAGCCTGGGCAAGGGTTATAAGACCCATGGGTCCCACTGACCACTGGGAATCTTTGGGCCTTTTCCAGTGTAAGTTATCCAGTTAATGTAAGAGACCCCCCCAAAAAATGCATAAAGGGCAGAATTTCCCAAAATTAAAAGCATGTATATTTATAAAAGACCGTATTAAAACGTTTCTGTCCCCTCAATTGAAAGATACACTGGCCACCTAATGAAAGGGTAGAATGAGCATCTCGTATGTTTCCTTGACATCCTAATGATCTCAAAAGAAATAGAGAAAAAAAGAAAAAGGGAAAGGGAAAATAAATTGAGGAAGGCTTCAGCAGGCTGAATGGGCCTTCCCTGGCAAATGTGGGAAGAGTTAGAAAAGAGTAATTTAAAAGGATGGGTCACTCGGGGAGAGGTTGGGCTCTACATCCTTGATTGTAATCCCCACATCAAGGACAACAAAGAACCATGTGAATGTTTTAAATTTGCCTTTCTGTGTGATGTCCTGTTTGCTGTACCTTAGGCAGGTGGTGATTTTGGGGGGGCATTTAGTCCTGGCTCTGGTGAGGGAGAGAATGAATGGATGGAGGGAGGGAAAGATGGTGAATGGATGAATGGATGGATGGATGATTAAAGCATCAGGCTGTTAAGCTTAGAAAGCACAGTTCCAGAGCTGTGTTCTAGAAGAAGCTGCTGGCTGTCTCCTTCTGGTCCTTAAGGACCAGCAGCAATGGGATAACGGTGTTATTGAGACGGTGGGACTTGGAGTCTATTGTTAGCTTCAACAAGCTCATCTCCTCCCACCAACCCCAAGTTCTGGGGGCATCATGGCTCACTTGATTCCTCTCTCCTAGAAGGAAAACATGATTTTACAGCACTTAAGCTCTACCAGGCACTTTCCTCCCAACAAGTCTGTGAAGCAGACAGTACAGGTATTATCGCCCCCATTTTATGGATGAGGCAACTGAAGATCAGAAGAATCAGTTCTTGCCCTTCCCTTCTCTTCATAATCTGTGTGAAAAGGATCAAAGATATAGAGGTGAGTTTGGAGGTCATCTACTCACATCCATTGGAAGTTTTCTCTACCATCCTACACATTCACAGGCTCAGTTTTGTCTGATTCCTTAGGGGAAATCTTCTTGGTTCAGTTATATTTTTTGGACACAAGGTACATATCTTAAGACATCTTTATATCCCCCATAATGCCTAGCATATAACCTTGCACATAGTAGGTATGCAATATTTAATAGGTCAATGAATGTCCCTCAGAGGATGGTCTTCTCACCCCATTCCCAACATACACTCCCATCTCTAGCTATTGAAATTCTTCCTTTCTCCTCCATGTCACTTAGAGCTTCTCTCTCTCTGTGTCTCTCTCCCTCTCTCTCTCATATCTCTTTTTTTCTCTCTCTCTCATATCTTTTTTTCTATCTCCTCTTTGTCTTTTTCTCTGTCTTTTCCTCTCTCTCTTCCTCACTGTCTCTGTCTCTCTCCCTCTCTGTCTCTATCTCTGTCTCTCTGTGTCTCTCTGTCTCTCTGTCTTTATCTCTGCTTTTCTCTCTCCTCTGTGTCTCTGTTTCTGTCTCTCTATCTCTGCTTTTCTCTCTCCTTTGTGTCTCTGTGTCTGTTTCTCTCTCTCTCTCTGTCTCTCTCTCCCTCTCTGTCTCTCTCTCTCCCTGTCTCTGTTTCTCCTATGTCTCTGTCTCTCTTTATCTCTGTCTGCTTTTCTCTCTCCTCTCTCTGTGTGTCTCTCTCTCTGTTTCTCTGTCTCTCTCTGTCTTTCTTTCTCTCTCTGTGTGTCTGTTTCTCCTATGTCTCTGTCTCTCTCTTCTCTCTGTGTGTCTCTCTGTCTCTCTCTGTTTCTCTATCTTTATCTCTGTCTGCTTTTCTCTCTCCTCTCTCTATGTCTCTGTGTCTCTATTTCTGTCTCTGTCTCTCTCTCTGTCTCTCCCTGTCTCTGTTTCTCCTATGTCTCTGTCTCTCTCTGTCTCTCTGTCTCTCTCTGTTTCTCTATCTCTCTATCTTTATCTCTGTCTGCTTTTCTCTCTCCTATGTGTCTCTGTGTCTCTGTTTCTCTCTCTCTGTTTCTCCTATATCTCTCTCTCCTCTCTCTCTCTGTCTCTCTTTGTCTCCTCTTTCTATCTCTGTCTCTGTCTGTCTGTTTGTCTCTCTCTCTCTCTGTCTCTCTCTCCTCTTTCTGTCTCTCTCTCTGTCTTTCTCTGTCTTTTTCTGTCTCTCTCTCTCTCTTCTCTTTCTAAATGCGTGCTCTAATCACTGCATCACCTAGCTGCCCCTACTTAGAGTTTTTCTATGCAGTCATCATTTCTCACAATTTGTATTCTCTTTGTTATGTACTCCTCTTATCCCCCCTCCATTTGTAAGCTCTATGAGGGCAGGAACTTTGTCTTGGATATCTGTTTAATAAGTGTTGATTGCGTTGTCAAAAGCTCCCCCTTGACTTCTCACTGTTTTCCTTTGTTCATATTCCTCCTTGTAGCATCCCCACTTGTGGAGTCGTCTCCTCCCGCCCCTTCCTTTTTTCAAAAAGGACCAGTGACATCTTGGGCGATGACTTGACTTGGGTGTCAGCTGGATTGAAGAGAGGCAGAGTTGCACAAAATTGTCGGTCTCACTCTGTTCCAGAACTGTCCAGGTCCAGCAGCAGGACAGAGGTCAAGGTGACCAGCAATGACCTGAGAGGCAGCAGGTGACCTTGGCAAGCTCCAGGCCCTTCCCAGGGCCTGCTTTGGCCACCTTCATGGCCTTTGGGACAGTTGTTCTCATCTGCCCATTCCACCAGGGGACATCTTCCCATGTTTGGGGGAGACATCCCCCTAAGTCATCAGAAGCTCACCCTCACCAGGTCAGCCCATCTGCTGAGACACTTGTTCCAGGGTGTACCTGTTATGCATGCTACAGGTGAGCCACAGGTGAGAGTCAGATGAAAGGAGGGTTCCAGAAAGGAGGGGCTAGTCCTCCCTGAACACCCCCCACATCCCCATCCCTCCATATAAGCTCTCCAAAGGTCTGGATTCTATCAGTTTTCATCTTTATGTCCCCACTGTAAAATGTGGGATGTAGCATTCAGAAAGAGCTTAATAAATGCTGATATATATATATTGGTCCTCCCATGATGTTCCCTTAATAAACACTTGTTGAATGGGATGATTGTAAAAAACACAACTGAACTCTTAAATTCAGTTAGGAGCTTACTCAAGGGCCCCTGGGTTCCCCAGGTGAGCTGCTCCCAGGCTCAGGCCCTTCCTATTCCTGTGTCCTAGTGTTTCTGGTCAGTCCAGACCCATGCACAGTCTGGGATCATTGGGACTCCCCTACCCACCCTCAACAGAGATGACATGAGGGCATTTGGCGCCACGTGCCCCAGACACAAAAATCCAGTTTGGCACTGGTACTTTTAGAGCCCACAGAAGAGACGGGAGCAGTGGTGTGGCCCAGATGCCCACAGACACCAGGGGCAGGAAGCCAAGGGTCCCCTTTCTGGGGCCGAGCCTGGAGAAAAGCCCCAGAGAAATGCTGTGGATCCAGGAAGCGGGCACCCTTCCACTGGGCAGACTGAGCTCAGCGTTTGAGAGGCAGTCCAGGGGTCCCGGGCAAGGGACCAGCAGGCTCCACTGCAAACAAGGTGGGCGTGAGGGCAAGGGCATAGCTGGCCTTCCTTCCACAGCCTGATGAGCTTTAGCTTGGGGTGCTTGCCAGGGAAGGCTGGCACTGGCAGCCGGCTGGGCCGGAGAGGAGTTTCTCGTTTTCAGAATGGGGGGGAAGGGGAAGGGAGGGGGACTACCTATCTGAGCAGCCAAGCAGCTCCCCTCTGCCTCCTGAGAGCGGAGCCAGCCTTGCTCCCCTTCCCAAGCCCCAGCTCTCCCCCTCCCCCTCAGGAGGACTGCTTGCCCCTCTCCAGCCCCAATTCCCCTCCTCCCACTCCCCAAGGGCTCAGTGTGCCCTGCTCTGCTCCTTTCCCTTTCCTGAGCCCCAGCTCTCCTCCTCCCCCGCCCTGAGAGCTGAGTGTATCCTCCTCCTCCTCTTCTCATCCACAGTTTCAATTCTCCTTCTCCTCCTTCATCTTCCTCCTTTTTCTCTTCCTCATCCTCCTCCTTTTTCTCTTCCTTCTCCTCCTCCTCTTCCTCCTCCTTCTTTTCCTCCTCCTCCTTTCTTTCACACTCCTCCTCTTCTTCCTCCTCCTTCTCCTCCTCCTCCTCCTTCTCCTCCTCCTTCTCTTCTTTTCTTTCACAGCTCTAACTTTTCTCCTCTTCCTCTTCCTTCTCCTCCTCCTCCTCTTCCTCCTTTTCCTCCTCCTCTTTTCTTTCACAGCTCCAACTTTCCTCTTCTTCCTCCTCCTCCTCCTCCTCTTTCTTTTCCTCCTCCTCCTCTTTTCTTTCACAGCTCCAACTTTCCTTCTCTTCCTCCTCCTCCTCCTCCTCTTCCTCCTTTTTCTCTTTCTTCTCCTCCTCTTCCTTCATTTCCTCTTCCTTCTCCTCTTTTCTTTCACAGCTCCAACTTTCCTCTTCTTCCTCCTCCTCCTCCTTTTCTTCCTCCTCCTTTTTCTCTTCCTTCTCCTCCTCTTCCTTCTCCTCTTCCTCCTCTTCCTCTCTGAGGGCTGGGTGTCCTTTACTCAGCCCAGTCTCAATTACTGCTCAATTCCCCTGCTCCCTTATAGACTAAAAAAATGGTGGAAGACTTAGGAGGTACAAAATCATGTACCCAGTTGCTTGAGGGGCTGTCCCTTGAAAGAACAGGTGGTTAACTAAGTCATAGGACTGAAAACTGGAAATGGCCTACTTTTTTCCTTTTTAAAAAATTCTTTTTTAATTTTTTTTTTTTTGCTGAGGCAATTGGGGTTAAGTGAGTTGCCCAGGGTCACACAGCCAGGACGTGTTAAGTGTCTGAGACCAGATTTGAATTCAGTTTCTTCTGATTTTAAGGCTGGTGCTCTCTCCACCATGCCATCTAGCTGCCCCAATCAATCAAAATTCTTACTGAGATAAGAAACAACAGAGCCAGCATTTGAATCCAAGGTAACTTTTACTCCAAATTGAAATTTCCTATTGCTTTTTGAATCTCTGGTCTATTAATTCTTCCTTCCTTAACTCCCCTCACTCTGATCCATCCCCATCAGACACCTCCCCTCAGCCATCATTGCCTTAATATGAATGAACACTCTCATTTCACAACCACCAAAATCAACAAATCCTGAAGGAGGCACTTTTATGTGCAGAGTCCTGTCCTAGACAAGATAAGTAAGAGATAGTCCCTGCCCTCAGGAGGCTTGCAATCTACTGGGGGGCTCCAAGCACCCTAAAATAAGAATAACTCACTCCAATAGCACTTTCAGATTTAAAGAGTAATTACCTAACAAAAACCCTGCCAGGTCAGGACCCTGTGTGTTATAATTCCCATTTTACAGAGGAGGAAACTGAGGCTCAGAGAGAGTTTTACGTGTCAGAAGATACAGTTATTTAGTGTCTGGACTAGGACTCAGCCACATTTACTGACTCCACATCCACTAGGTTCTTGTGTCCTTACAACTAAGTGGCCTTGCTTATACATTCATAGAGTATCACAGTTAGAAGGAACCTTCCTAATTCATTTTATTTTTTCTCAACAGTATTTTGTTTTTTCCAATTACATGTAAAGATAGTTCTCAACATTCTTTTTTTCCCCAAGATAATTAGGATTAAGTGACTTGCCTAGGGTGACACAGCTAGGAAGTGTCACTTGTCTAAGGCCAGATTTAAGCTCAGGTGCTCTATCCACTGCACCATCTAGCCATTCAACATTCATTTTTATAAGATTTTGTGTTACAAATTTTTTCCTTCTCCCTCCCTTGACTCTCCCCTTTCCAAAACAGCAAGCAATCTGATAGTGGTTATATATACATATATGTATGTATATATATAATCATTTTAAATATATATATATAAATATAAATATACATATATAAATATATATAAAATCATTTTAAACATACTTCCATATTTGTCCAAATTCTCCCAGGGATTCCCCATCCCGGGCTCTTTCCCTGGTTCTTTCCCACCACCATTAGCTAACTCATTAGACCCTTCCAAGAATTAAATGATTTGCTTGCTTTGTAAGAAGCCCTTCCTGGACGTGGGGTAGGAATGTTAGAAAAGTATAAGATGAGATCTCTACCCTCAGTTAGTTTAGAGCCCTCATGGGGAAACAGAAAAACAATACAGCCTTAGAAGAATATGTTACTGGATTGGATTCATTAGTCTTCCTAATAGATTTGATTTCTATGTCAATGGGTCTATGATTCAGTGATGTGGATATGGCTTCCATGGGATCAGACTTCAGTTCATCCTCCTGGAGCAAGAGTTCATAGTTTTTTGGGAGGATGGGGATGCCTTGGCCCCCATGAGCAGTCTGGGAAGGTCTAAGGACACTCTTCTCAGAATAATGTTTTTAAATGCATAAAATACTTAAAATTGCAAAGGAAGCCAATTATATGGAAATAGTCATCAAAATAGTTTTTCTTTTTTTTCATAAAAATATTTTCAAAAGAAGTTCACATATGCCCCAAAGGGTTGTCAAACTGTGCACACCCTTTGATCCAGCAGTGTTTCTCCTGGGCCTGTATCCCAAAGAGGAAGGAGGGAAAGGACCCACGTGTACAAGAATGTTTGTGGCAGCCCTTTTTGTAGTGGCAAGAAACTGGAAACTGAATGGATGCCCATCAACTGGAGAGTGGCTGAATAAATTATGGTATATGAATGTTATGGAATATTATTGCTCTGTAAGAAACGACCAGCAGGATGATTTCAGAGAGGCCTGGAGAGACTTGCATGAACTGATGCTGAGCGAAATGAGCAGAACCAGGAGATAGATCATTGTGCACGGCAACAACAATATTATATGATGATCAATTCTGATGGATGTGGCTCTCTTCCACAATGAAATACTTCAAACCAGTTCCAATTGTTCAGTGATGAAGAAAGCCATCTACAACCAGGGAGAGGCCTGTGGGATCTGAGTGTGGACCACAACACGACATTTTAACGCTTTCTGTTAATGTTTGCTTGCATTATGTTTTCTTTCTCATTTTTTTGGATAAATGTGGAAATAGGTTCAGAAGAATTGCACATGTTTAACTTGTCTTGGATTGCTTGCTCTCTAGGGGAGGAGGAAGGAGGGAGGAAAGGAGGGAGAAAAATTTGGAACACAAAGTTTTGAAAGGGTGACTTTTGAAACCTATCTTTGCATGCATTTTGAAAAGAAAAAGCTATTTAAAAAAAAGTTCATGAATTGAGTGGATGCCCATTCACTGGGGAATGGCTGAATAAGCTGTGGTACATGAATGTAATGGAATATTATTGTTCTAAAAGAAATTAGAAATAGGCTGATTTCAGAAAAGCCTGGAAACTCTTACTTGAATTGATGCTGAGTAAAGTGAACAGAACCAGGAGATCATTGCACAATGTAACAAGATTATGTGATGATCACCTGGGATGGACTTGGCTCTTCTCAACAATGTGGTGATTCAAGACAATTCTAATAGACTTGAGATGGAAAGTGCCGTCCGCATCCTGATAGAAAACTGTGGAGACTGAATATGGATTGAAGCACAGTGTTTTCATCTTTTTGTTGTTGTTATTGCTTGCTTTTTTCCTTTCTCATGTTTTTTCCCTTTTGATTTGATTTTTCTTGCACAACATGACAAATATGGAAATATGTTTAAAGGTAGTATGCATATTTAACTTATATCAGATTGCTAGCTGCCTTGGGGAGGTAGGGAGAAAAAATTAACACACAAAATCTTACAAAAATGAATGTTGAAAACTATCTTTATATGTATTTGGAAAAATAAAATACTATAAAAATATTATAAAAAGTTAAATACTATAAAAAATAAAATAAAATATTATAAACTCCATGGATGCCAAGTGAAGGGTTCTTACCATAAAGAATCCTCATGGAACATTTATCTGCTGAATGCTCTGGATTTTTTCCCGTTGGTCTGTCAGTATTCCGGACAGCCAGCTGTTGTCCTCTTCACAGTTTAGATTTTCAGTTGTTTTTGTCACGCCTGATTTTCTGTGATCCCATTTGGGATTTTCCTGGCAGAGCTATTGAGGAGGGGGGGTTGGCCATTTCCTTCTCCCGCTCATTTTACAGATGAGGAAACTCAGGCAAACAGGGTACAGTGACTTGCTCGGGGTCACCCAGCTAATGATAAGGCTGGATCTGAGTCTTCCTGACACTGCACCAACTAGCCTCCATTTCTCTTCATACCTTGTTTTTGTCCAGTTCTGTGAATTTATGGCTAGAAGAAATTCTTTCCATGGACCTTCTTTGGAAACTCCCCACAACTTAATCTTAAGAGAGTGCCCCAGATAGTGAAATGGAAGGAAACTTGCCACACAGTTAGGATGGGTTAGAGGCAGGCCTGAACCTACACTGGACCTTCTATCCATTCCAGCAGCTGAATGGTATGATGGAGAGAGCACCAGACTTCCCAAGAAAAAGACTTCTTCAGGTGGCCCTGGGGATGCAGTGCTGGGCTTAGGGACAGGAAAACCAGAGCTTAAATTACTAGCTGTGTGACCTTTTCCAACTCTCTCAATCTTGGTTTCCTTATCTGCAAAATGAGAATATGAGGATACCTGCCTTCCAGTGTTGTTGTGAAGATCAAAAGTGGCAATATTTGCAAACCTTAAAGCGCTTTGTAAATATTGGTTATTATTACTTCTTTTTTCTGATCACATATGTTATTTAAAAATTATTGAACTATTATGTCTTATACATATTATATTCAAGCTATTATTGCTCTCTTTTCTAATCAAATATGCTATTTTTAAAATTTAGAATAAATTTATATCATATACAATATTATATTTGAGCTATTATTGTCTCTCTTTTCTAATGAAATATACTATTTTTTAAAAATTATTTTTGAAATTATATTTTTATATATATTATGTTTGAGCTATTATTGCCTCTTTTCTAATCATATATGAAATTTTAAAAAATTATTTTAGCTATCATATTTTTATATTTTTACTATATTTGAGTTATTATTGCTTCTCTTTTCTGATAATATATGCTATTTTTAATTTTAATTTTAATTTTTAGCTATTATATATCTGAATTATTATTTCTCTTTTTTATCATAAATGTTATTTTTTTTTTTTTTGCTTTTTGCTGAGGCAATTGGGGTTAAGTGACTTGCCCAGGGTCACACAGCTAGGGAATGTTAAGTGTTTGAGACCAGATTTTGAACTCAGGTCCTCCTAACTTCAGGACTGGTGCTCTATCCACTGCACCACCTAGCTGCCCCCTATAAATGTTATTTTTAAACTTATCTTTATTTTTAGTTCCAAATTCTCTCCCTCTTTCTACCCTTCCCCCACTCAACTGAGAAGACAAGAAATACGATAACCATTATTTATATGAAATCACACAAAACACATTTCTACTTGCTCGTCATGATATGAAGAGCAAGTAAAAAAAAAACAAAGAGGGGGGAAATGTGCTTCAGTCTGCATTCAGAATCCATCAATTCTCTCTTTCTGTAGGGGTGACGGGCATTTTTCATCATAATCATTTGGAGTTGTGCTGATCAGAGTTGCCGAGTCTTTTGTAGTTGATAATCATTATAATATTATTATTATTATATTATTAATATGCAGTAATGTTACTATTACTGCATATATTGTTATCTTGAATATGTTATTAATGATGTATTTTATTGCCACGTGTGATTTTAGAAATGTTACCACGTGATCACACCTACCACGTTCCCTTCCTGTCCTTTGAGTCCCTATATTTTTGAGACTGTGGAGATTGTGTTATTACATGATTCACAGTCCTGTAGCATCACTGGGAGAATGGGCCAGACCAATGATTTTAGAGTTATAGGGAGCCTGTGGGGAAGAAATTCTAGGATTCTCACATTAAGATTTTGAGCCTGGGTCATTAGAACAATGGTAAAATGCTTGATGACATTTAGAAAATTTGGAAGAGAAGAGTTTGAGAGGAAAGTTCATGAATTAAATTTTGAACTTAAGAGTTCTATGGCATATTGAGGTCAAGATGTCCAAGAGGCAGTTGAAGATACAAAACTGATGGTCAGGAGAAAGGTTAGAGCTAGATAAAGAAATTTGAAAATCCTCTACATAAAGAAGTTGATTGAATCCATCTCACACTCAGCTGTCAAATTGATTCCCCTAAAATGTAGCTCTGACTTGGTCCCTCTTCTCTAAAATAATCTCCAGTGATTCCTTATTGCCTCCAGGATCAAATAGAACTTTCTAGGTTTAACTTGTAAAGCCTCTCATAGTCCAATCCCCTTTTCCAATCCCCCTTTCCAAACTTCTTTCATATTATTCCTTTCCCCTCACTCTATGGTCCAATCAAACTGGTCTTCTTGCTGGTTCTCAAACAAAACACTCAATTTTCCTTCCCTCCACCATTGCATTAGCTGTCTCTTATATTTGTATATCCTTTGCCTCCACTTCACAGAATCCCTTATTTTCTTCAGAATTATGCTTTAAGTGCCACCTTCCAAATAAAGCCTGACCTGATTCTCCCATCTACGAATGCTATCATCACAACAATTGCCCTATTTATGTATTATATATATATATATATATTTATTTATTTATACACATGTCATCTTCCCTGGTAGAATGTGAGCTTCTCGATGTCAAGGCCTGTTTTATTTTTGTCTTTGTTTCCCTTGCACCTAGCACAGTGCCTGGTACACAGCAGGTGCTTAATAAATGCTTATTGGTTGATTGAGCAAAGCCAATGGATTTCATTGAGGAGGTTCTGTAGTAATCTGGGGCTGAATGCATCAACACAATGTTATCAGAAAGTGGAGACCTCTGAAGAATCTCTCTGTCATTAGTGAATACCTCTATTTATACTCTGCATAGAATGTCCTCCATGACAATACAGGAGATCCTCAGTAAAAATATAAGAAGAAAATAAGCAAGTTCTTTTTCTTTTGATTTTATGCAGCAAACTTTATCTTCACAGTCATAGAGCTGACTAAGAAAGTATAGAGAATACATGATTCTGCTGGGTTTGCTAGTTAAAAAACAAACAAACCAAAAAAGCCTCTTTGATTCAGTAGAGAAAAAACAATCATAAAGCAGTTGTTCTGCAACAAACTGCTTCTTATGCATATATTAAGATTATTCAAGATTTCTTCATAAATAAAAGCACTGAGATAACTTAGTTGTGTGGATGCCCATTGATTGTGAAATGACCAAATAAATCATGGCAATATGAACATAATGGAATATTATTACTGTGACTTAAGAAACAATGGATTCAATTATTGTGCTATAAGAAAAAAGGAGATAGTTTCTGAGAAATCTGGCAAAACTTGAATGAACTGATGCAGAATGGATGAATGGAGCCAGGAGAAAATTTTACATAACAACAGGATTGTAAATACAAACAGCTTTGAAAAACTCAGAAACTCTGATCAACACTCTGATCATTACTACAATTCCAAATGACTCATGATGAAACATGTTAATTACCTTCAGTACAGATTGAAATATCCCTTCTTTTTTTTCCCTTCTCCTCTCCCCTCTCCTCCCTTTCTCTTTCTCTTCTTCCCTTCCTTTCTCTCCATTCCCTTGCTCCTCTCCTCTCCTTTTCTTCTCTCCCCTCCTTTTCCCTTCCCCCTTTTTCTTTTTTGAACAAAGACAATGTAGGAATTTGTTTTGCTTAATTATACATATTTATTATGGAGTTTAATTTTCTTTGCTTTCTCAATGAAAGGGGGAGAGAAAGGTGATAGATTTTTTAAAAATTTGGAGCTAAAAATGAAATAAAATTGAATTTTTAAAATGGATTCAGAGAAGCATGGGAAGACTTAAATGAACTGAGACAGAGTAAAGTAGGCAGAACCAGAAAAGCAATATACATAATGACTTTAACAATGCAAATAGAAACAACAAATTGAATGTTGTGTCATTTTAAGGACAAAAAAAAGCTTGACACAGAAAAGAGATGAGAAAATGGATTTTCCTCCACTGTTTGCAAAATTGGAAAACCATGGGTAGTGTTCCACATACTAAAGAAACTAATGTGTTTGTTGGTTTTATTGAACTGCTTTTCTTCTCTTTATTTTCCTAAATTTTTTTGTTATATGAAATGGTTCATTGGGTAGAAGGGGAAGATATTTAATAATGAAGGTGATACAAAAATTAGAGAAAACAAAAATAGAAAAAATGATCCCTTACTAGTATAGTTTTACTGTAAGACATTTAACTTTTTTAAAAATTTTGGATACTATACCATTTGGTGCATATATGTTTAGCATTGGTATTACTTCATTGTCTATGGTATCTTTTAACAAGATGCAGTTTATTTCCTTATCTCTTTTGCTTTGTAGTTCATGATTGCTAACTTTTTTTTTTTACTTCAGCTAAAAGCATAATAGATTTTGCTCCAATCTTTTTCCTCTGGGTGTATCTCTCTCCTCTGTGAGTATCTCTGCTTCAAAGGTATTTCTTGCAAACAGCATAATGTAGTATTCTGGTTTTTACTTCGCTTTGCTGTTTGCTTATTTTATGGGTGAGTTCATCCCATTCACATTCAGAGTTATGATTTACAGTGTATTTCCCTCCTTCTTACTTTTTCCTCTCCTTTCACGTCCTTCTTTCCAGTATTTTGTTTCCAAACATTTCCTTCATTCTGCCCTCCCTTCTATCAGCCCTTTGCCCCTTACCCCTGCACATACACAAATCTTTTCTTGTCTCTCTCTCCTTCTGCTTTTCTATAAGGTAAGATAGATTTCTATATATTTGTATCCAGTTGAATGTATATGTTAGTCCCTCTTTGAGCTAAATCTGATGAAGGTAAGGGTCAAACAATGTTCACTCCTTTCCCTTCTTTCCCTCTACTATAGCAGGCCTTTTTTGGCTTTTCTTGGGAGATAATTAGCTCTATTCTACCTTTCCTCTTCTCCCACCACAATACTTTTTCTCACCCCTTATTTTTTACATTATCTCTTTAAATCAATTTAGACTTGCACTAGTCTGTATATACTCCTTCCAATTGCCCTAATGATGTCACAAATATTGTAAATTTAAAAAATGTTTAATAGTATTTTATGTTTAAATACATGTAAAAATAGTTTTCAACATTAGCTTTTGCAGTACTTTGTATTCCAAATTTTTCTCCCTCCGTCCTTACCTCCCTCTTCCTCAAGACAGCAAGTAATCAGATATAGCAGTAATCAATTTTTTAAAACATATTTCTGATTTTGTCATGTTGTGTAAGAAAAATCAGATCAAAAGGGGGAAAAACATGAGAAAGAAAAAAACAAACAAAAAGTGAAAATTCTATGGTTCAATCCATATTCAGTCTCCATATGCTATCACTGGATGCAGATGGCATTTTCCATCCCAAGTCTATTAGAATTGCCTTGAATCACTGCATTGTTGAGAAGAGCCAAGTCCATCACAGTTGATTATCTATAATCTTCTTGTTACTGTGTACAACATTGTCTTGGTTCTGCTTGCTTTACTCAGTATCAGTTCATGTAAGTCTTTCCAGGTTTTTCTGATATCACCCTGCTCTTCATTTCTTATAAAACATTATTCCATTAAATTCATATACCATAATTTATTCCGTCATTCCCCAGTTGATGGGCATCTATTCAATTTCCAGTTCCTTGCTAATGATAACACTTTTTAAGTTACAAGTATCATTCTCCAATTGATAAATGGTCAAAAGATATGAAGAGACAATTTTCAGATGAAGAAATTGAAACTATTTCTAGTCACATGAAAAGGTGCTCCAAATCACTATTGAAATGCAAATTAAGACAACTCTGAGGTACCACTACACACCTGTCAGATTGGCTAAAATGACAGGAAATGATAATGATGACTGTTCGAGGGGATGTGGGAAAACTGGGACACTGATACATTGTTGGTGGAACTATTAACGGATCCAACTACTCTAGAGAGCAATCTGGAACTATGCTCAAAAAGTTATCAAACTGTGCATACCCTTTGACCCAGCAGTGTTTCTACTGGGCCTATACCCCAAAGAGATCTTAAAGGAGGGAAAGGGCCCCACATGTGCAAGAATGTTTGTGGCAGCCCTTTTTGTAGTGGCAAGAAACTGGAAATTGAAAGGATGCCCATCAATTGGAGAGTGGCTGAATAAATTATGGTATATGAATGTTATGGAATATTATTGTTCTGTAAGAAACGACCAGCAGGATGATTTCAGAGAGGCCTGGAGAGACTTGCTTGAACTGATGCTGAATGAAATCAGCAGAACCAGGAGAACATTATACACAGCAACAAGACTATACGATGATCAATTCTGATGGACATGGTTCTTTTCTTTTTTTTTTATTAATACTTTTTATTTGCAAAACATATGTATGGGTAATTCCTAAAAGTTAACCCTTACAAAGCTTTCTGTTACAAATTTTCCCCCCTACTCCCCACCCCTCCCCTAGATGGCAGGATATCCACTACATGATAATTATGTTAGAATACTTAAGAAATCGAATATATGTATAGTTATTGCATCATTTTTTGTGCAGGAGAAATCATATCTACAAGAAAGAATAATCTGATAAAGGAAATACAATGCAAGCAAACCTCAGTAAAGAACATGAAAATGTTATGTTGGGTCCACATTTCACATCCCTCTCTCTGGGTGTATATGGCTCTCTTCACCGAACAATTGGAACTGGTTTGAAGCATTTCATTGTTGAAGAGAGTTATGTCCCTTAGAACTGATCCTCATATAGTATTGTTGTTGCCGTGAATAATGATCTCTTGGTTCTGCTCACTTCACTGAGCATTAGTTCATGCAAGTCCCTCCAGGCCTCTCTGAAATCATCCTGCTGGTCGTTTCTTACAGAACAATAATGTTCCATAACATTCATATACCATAATTTATTCAGCCACTCTCCAATTGATGGGTATCCATTCAGTTTCCAGTTTCTAGCCACTACAAAAAGAGCTGCCACAAACATTCTTGCACATGTGGGGCCCTTTCCTTCTCTTATGATTTCTTTGGGATATAAGCCCAATAGAAACACTGCTGGGTCAAAGGGTATGCACAGTTTGATAGCTTTTTGAGCATAGCTCCAAATTGCTCTCCAGAATGGCTGGATCCGTTCACAGGTCCACCAACAATGCATCAGTGTCCCAGTCTTCCCACATCCCCTCCAACATTTATCTTTATCTTTTCCTGTCATTTTAGCCAATCTGACAGGTGTGTAGTGGTACCTCAGAGTTGTCTTAATTTGCATTTCTCTGATCAATAGTGATTGGAGCACCTTTTCATATGATTATAAATACTTTTAATTTCCTCATCTGAAAATTGTCTGTTCATATCCTTTGACCATTTATCAATTGGAGAATGGCTTGAATTCTTATAAATATGAGACAACTCTCTATATATCTTAGAGATGTGGACATGGTTCTTTTCAACAATGATGTGATTCAAACCAGTTCCTATTGTTCAGCGATGAAGATAGTCATATACATCCAGAGAGAGGCCTGAGGGAACTGAGTGTGGACCACAACACAGCATTTTAACGCTTTCTGTGAATATTTCCATGCATTTTGTTTTCCTTCTTAGGCTGTTTTATTTTCTTCTCTCTTTCTAGATCTGATGTTTCTTGTGCAGTAAGATAACTGTATAGATATGTATACATATATTGGATTTGTCATATAATTTAACATATTTAGCATGTATTAGATTACCTGTCATCTAGGGGTGGGGGTGGGGGGAAGGAAGGGAAAAGCTTGGAACAAAAAAAAAGCTTTTGCAAAGATCAATGTAGAAAAGTCACTCATATGTTTTGTAAATAAAAAGCTTTTAATAAAAAAGTTACAAGTATCATTTCCCATGTATGTATGTAAACAGTTTAACCTCTTTGAATAACCCATTTTCTCTTTTCTGTTTACCTTTCTATACTTCTTTTGAGTCTTGTATTTGAAAATCAAATTTTCTATTTAGTTCTGGTCTTTTCATCAGGAATGTTAAGTGTTCTGTTTCATTGGATGTCCATTTTCCCCCTGAAGGATAATGGTCAGTTTTGTTCAGCAGGTGATTTTTGGCTATAAATCCAAGCTATTTTGTCTGTCGGAATATCATATTCCAAGCCCTCCGATCATTTAATTTGGAACTTGCTAAATCCTGTATAATCCTGACTTTGGCTCCTTGACATTTGAATTGTTTCTTTCTGATTATTTGCAATATTTTTCCTTAACCTGAGAGTTTTGGGAATTTGGCCATACCATTCTTTGTAATTTTCATTTTGTGATCTCTTTCAGGAGATGATGGGTAAATTTTTTTCTATTGTTATCTTACCTTCTGGTTTTAGGATATCAGAGTTTCCCTTATTAATTTCTTGAAAGATGCTGTCCAGTGATTAGTTGTAAATGACAGCTATTCTTAGCAATAAATCCAAGACTATTCTGAAGGATTTATGATGAAAAATGTTATCTATACTCAGAGAAAGGACTGATTGTCTCTGAATTACAAATCGAAGCATACTTTTTCAAACTTTATTTTTCTTAAGGTTTTTTTGGGAGGGGGAGTTGTGGGAAGATCTATGTTTTCTTTCACAACATGGCTTTTATGGAAATGTTTTGCTTAACTTCACATATACCTTCTCAATGTGGGGGTGGAGGAGAAAGTGAGAGAATCTAGAACTCAGAAGGTTAGAAACAAATGCAAAAAAATTAGTTTTACTTTGAACTAGAAGATTTTATATGTAATATATAATCAGGAAAAAAATCCTGTCCAGGGCTCTTTTTTTTGATCATGACTTTCAGGTAATCCAATAAATTCTCTCTCCTAGAACTGTTTTATAGGCCAGTTGTTTCCCCAATGAGATATAACATTTTCTTCTATTTTTTCATTCTTTTGATTTTGTTTGTTTAATTCTTGATGTCTTATGGTGTCAGTTTCCACTTGTTCAATTCTAATTTTTAAGGATTTGTTTTCTTCAGTGACCTTTGTAGATCCTCTTCCATTTGATCAATTCTACTTTTTAAGAAGTTGTTTTCTTCAGTGAATTTTTATGCATCTTTTTACATTTTTGTGTTTTTTTAACTAAACTATTGACTCTTTTTTCATGATTCTCTTATATGTTTCTTTTTCCCCTTAATTTTTCTTCAATATCTTTTGATTTTTAAAGTCCCTTTTCAGCTTTTCCAGGAGTTCTTTTTGAGGCTGAAACCAACTCATATTTCTCTTTGATGATTCTCCTGTAGGTATTTTGACATTATTATCCTCTTCTAAGTTTGTGTTTTGACCTCCCTATTGCCATAGTAGTTTTCCGTGGTCAGGTTTTTTTTGTTGTTGTTGTTTGTTTTTTGCTCATTTTCCAGCCTATTTCATATCTTTTAAATCTGAATTCAGCTCCTGGGGCACAGGGGATATTGTCCCAAATTTCTTATACTGTTGCCAGAGGCCCAGCCATTGTCAGCCTGTGCTAAGGACTAGAGGCAAACAGGGACCTGCTATGCCTCTAGTCTATTTTGCTGAGTCCTGGACTCAGTTGGTGACCTGTACTGGGGATTGGAACCTCCCATTGGCTTTCCTGAACAATACCTCCACTGGACTGAGTTTCCCTTTTACCTGAGTGACCTTCAGGCCTTAGGCTGGAAAATTGTTTCATCCCTTCCTTTTGTGAGTTCTGTCACATCAGGATTTGTTTTGAGGAATTATTTAAAATTGTTTGGAGGGGAATTTGGGAGAAGTCAGGCAAGTTCCTGACTTTTCTCCACCATCCTGGCTCTGCCTCCAAGAATGAAAAAACAGCTTTGTTTAATTATCTTTAATCAATGTCACAGCAGAAAATGGAGATATATGATTACCATTTACATGCAAAATAATTTAGGAGATAACACCATAGAGCTGGATTATATCTCAGAGATCATGGGTAATAGGATCCTAGATTTAGAGGCCATCAAGTCCAACCTCATCATGTTTTAGATGAAGGAACAACCCCAGAGAAGTTAAAAGACTTATGATTTGAATCCAGGTCTTTCTAACTCCAAGTCTGGCATCCCATTTGCTATATCACACTGCTTCTCAAAACTACCAAATTTTATTATTTGGGGGGGGATTCAAATCTTTTTTTCTATTTCTTTTTTTAAATATTAGCTTTTTGGGGCAGCTAGGTGGTACAGTGGATAGAGCACCAGCCCTGAAGTCAGGAGAACCTGAGTTCAAATCTGGTCTCAAACACTTAATATTCCCTAGCTGTGTGACCCTGGGCAAGTCACTTAACCCCAATTGCCTCAGCAAAAAGCAAATAAATAAATAAATATTAGCTTTTTATTTTTACAATATATGCAAAGTCAGTTTTCAACATTCACCCCTACAAAACCCTGTGTTTCAAATTTCTCTCCCTTCCTTCTCCCCTCCTCTAAATAGCAAGTGATCCAATGTTAAAAATGTGCAATTCTTCTAAACATATTTCCACATCTATCATGTTGCTTAAGAAAAATCAGATCAAAAAGGGAAAAAATGAGAAAGAAAAAAAGTAAGCAAACAACAAAAAGGTGAAAATACTATTATTGTGATCCACACTCAATCCCCACAGTCCTCTCTGGAGGCAATTGACTCTCTCCATCAAAAGTTTATTGGAATTGGTCTAAATCATCTCATTGTTGAAGAGAACCATGTCCATCAGAATTGATAATCATTTAGTCTTGTTGTTACCGTGTATAATGATCTCCTGGTTCTGCTCATTTCACTCAGCATCAGTCCATGCAAGTCTCTCCAGGCCTCTCTGAAATCATCCTGCTGGTCATTTCTTATAGAACAATAATATTCCATAACATTCATATACCATAATTTATTCAGCCATTTTTCAATTGATGGGCATCCATTCAGCTTCCAGTTTCTAGCCACTACAAAAAGAGCTGCCACAAACATTTTTGCACAAGTGGGTCCTTTTCCCTTTTTATTATTTTTGGGGGATACAAACCCAATAGAACTGATCAAAGGATTTGCACAGTTTGGTAGCCCTTTGGGCATAGCAAATTTTAGAAATGAGTTTAGAGAAAAAGCAAAGTTTTGTCATGTAGTAAAGATAACACAGAGCACTCTAGAAACTGCAATTATTAAGCACCAGAACTGGAATCTGAAGCCAAATTTTTTTTTTATTCCAAAGCCAGTGCTCTTTCAGTCATACTAGAATGAAAACCCACAGGGCTACCCCAAGAGGGACTGAAATCAGAAAGCAGCATCCTGTTAATTGGGGAACTATTCTATCCAGCCAAGCTATAACAAGTCAATCTCAAGCCGGGGCAAATTCACTAAGAAGTGAAGGATTGAGGGGAGGGGAGATGGTTCAACTATGAATGCATTTTCAGTGGATAAAGTGGGGGGCTGCTTCTAGGATTTGGGGCAAAGCAAGCCCCTGGGGTAAAGAGGCACTGCAGCATTGTGGACCAGCATAGGATCATAAAACGAGGCAGCAGCATGACCATTATCATAGGTAGAAAACACATTCTTCCCTGTGGGGAAAGAAGGCACCATCCCACGTTGGCACCCTGGGGCACCAAGCCCAGTTGCCCTGGATTAGTTACAGTTCTGTTGTCTGGGTGCCAGGAAAGATTTCACATTCCCCCAAGCCTGAGTGATTTTCCACACCCTGACATGGAACCTTTCTCCTCTTTCTTTTCCTTCTGCTGCAATGCTTATTTCTCAAGAGACTGTCAGGCAATTTATTCTCTAATCCCTTCACTAAAATTATTCATTCAGTCAACAAGTGTTTTTAAGAACCCACCCTCAGTATACATTTACTGAAGGTTCACAATATGTAGAAAAGGGGGTTCAGAATTGACTGAGATTCAGTGACTGCTCTCCAGGGGTTTGCAATCTAGCTTAGGGATGTGTGACATAGACAAATTAGATTGCAAGAAATTTGTTGATTCATCCATCCATCTATCCATTTATTCATCCATTCATATTCACTCAACAAACATTTTCCTCTGTTCATGGGGACCTGTGTCTCCCTCAAAGAGCTCATAGTGCAGCAGAGAATATAAGACTGCTAGCCATGCTTGAATTTGTTAAGTCAAGGTGCAAAGCCCTACTCTGTGAGTGTCTATGTTTGACCTCCTGCGGAGGATGCAAACCTGAATCAAAGATAGCTGAATAAGTCTCTAAGGAGCTTAGACTGTGAGCTCATCTCGAGCACAGACTGTCTTATTTATTTTTATATCCCCAGAAGTTAGCGCTGTGCCTTTCCTAGGTGCTTAATAATTGCAGATTGACCAGCTGACATGTACCCTAATTCCTGAAGTCTCCCTTCTTGGATTCTCACATAACACTTGATAATTCTCAAATGCACTTAATCTGCAAGACTGTATTTTTGTTAGTATTTAACTCTCTCCTAGGCTGTAAACTCCAGGAGGGTTCCATGGGGCCTTAATCTAAACTTGAAGCACAGTGCTTGGAACATGATAAAACTATTCAACATTTGCTGAAATAACGATAGTATAAATTAAAATGTAAGAAGAATTAGATTTGGAGGTGAGAGCCCTGGGTTTAAGTCTTAGATCTGCTAATTACTAGTTTGGGGTCCAAAATTGTCCAATCTGCAATAAAAGAGATTGAGGAAGGGCTCCAAGCCAGTGGTCCATGGCCCCTAATGAAGTGGACCTCAGGGCTTCCTCATGATCTGAGTTTCCCCTGACTCTGGAGCCTTAGTTTTGTTGTGCTTGATACCTAGATGGTACAGAAAAGGTACAGTAAAATGCAATCTCAGTGGTTGATAGATCTATTTCTGGATATTCCAAGAGTCTACCTAACTTACAGTTGAGATAACATAGCCCTTCCAGGAGGGCTTATTGAGCTGACGAGCAGAACTTAACGGACCTGTCTTGACCTTTCAGGAGGTCTTGCCAAACCCATGAGCAGACCCATGAGCTAGGATGAAAAACAGATGTCCAAACATTCTCATGGGCCAATGGGCTGGAAGACAGGCAGACCACAGACTAGCAAACAGAGTCATGTTGACCATGGGCTCATGGCCATTTCCCCCTGTTGGCCAGTAAGGAGATGATGAGGGATGGAAGGGCCACAAAAGTACTGGGGGACTTTCCATGTCATCGAGCCATTTGCTTTCCACTGGGCTTGGTCCCCTACTGAGCTGGAAGAAAAGGTGGAGGACCTCTAGTTAGCTTTCTGTGCTTAAGCAAGAGAACTTCATAACAAGCCAGTGAACTTGTAATCTTGTGGTTTATAAGAAAGAGCAGACTGAATTGCACATGTTTAACATATATTGGATTAGTTGCCATTTAGGAGAGAGGGAGGGAGTAAGGGAGGGAGAAATAAAATGGATTTTACAATGGTGAATGTTGAAAACTATTTCTTATATGTTTTGAAAATAAAAAGCTTTTAACAAATAAAAAAACTCAATAAAAACAAAAAGTAGACTGACTATATATTGCTAAACACGTATAATTACTATCCCTGTGGAATCACATTAAGTTGATTAATACTATTGGAATCAAATAGGGGTACAATAAATCATTTCTCTCATTCCTACATCTTTCCTCTTGCAAGCTATGTGAATTTGGGTACAGGGACTTCTCTGGTTCTCATTTTTTCTCATCTATAAAATGTGGGGTTAGACAAGATAATCTCCAGCCCCCATTTAAACCATACAGAAACATGAGGTGTTTAGAGAGGTCACTTCCTGTTGGGAGGCAGATGGGAAACGAAGGAATCCTTCAGGCAGGAGGTGGCCCCTGAACTGAACCTGGAAGAAAGAGGATTTCCTTGTAATGATTGATGATGATGATGATGATGATGATGATGATGATGATGATGATGATGACACATAGGACTTTAGAATTTTTAAAGCACCTGACCTTATTTGTGTCTGATTCAGATTGGTAGTACAGGCTTTATTATCTCCCGTTTCACTGATGAAGAAACTGATGCACAGAAATTAAAGTCATTTGTTCAAAGTCACACAGCTAGTGTCAGAGGCAGAGTTTAAAATCTGTGTTTTCTTGACTCCAAGTCCAATACTAGAAAGGAAAACGAACAGATTTTTAGGAAGAAGAGAAAGCTGTGGTATGGAGGTAATGAGAACTGGAATTAAAGTCAGGAAGATCTGAATTCAGGACATCGGAATTCCTTACTAACTCTGTGAGCATGGGCAAGTCATTTAGCCACGTAGCCTCAATTTCTTCATCTGCAAAATGGGGATTACAATACTTTCAGTAACTAAGTCACGGGGTTGTAGTGGGGCTCCAATGAGATAAAGTAGGTAAAGTACCTTGCAGACTTTCAATATCCTGGTCTGCAGCAGGTCTGGGTATCCCTTCCACTGTCCAGTGTGAATCTTTTTTATGCCTTCTTTTAAGTTCCCCTATGAGTTGTCCAGCTAAGTGGCTCAGTGGCCACATTGTTTGTACACTTGCCAAATATACACTTGCCAAAAAGGCTATTTTATGTAGAATTCACATAGGGCAGGGGCTCACAAGGTGTCAGACACAAGACACTCTCGAGGTCTCTCAAGAACTTTAGAATTGATTTATGACATGGGAGACACTGGCACAATATGTGCCAGCATGGCGAGCCCTCGTCAGAAAAGGTGCTGGGCTCTGTAAGCAAAGCAGAAGTAAATTAGCTCAGAAGAAATGTGAGATGCACAGTTAGAGAATCCACCCCAAATGTTCACAGGGACAATTTGTGTCCAACCTGTGGCAGAGTACTTTGAGCTCATATTAGTCTGATCAACTACAGCTGGACACACTGATTGACTCTAACATAGTGATGTCATTTTGGTCTTCTTCGAGAACAAAAGTTACCAACTGGGCTTAGAATCAAGAAGCCTCATCTTCCTAAATTCAAATCCAGCCTCAGAAACTTGTATGACCCTGGGCAAGTCACTTAACCTTGCCTCAGTTTCCCCATATGTAAAATGAGCTGGAGAAGGAAATGGCCAATCACTCCAGAATCTTTCCCAAGAAAACCCCAAATGGGGTCATGAAAAGTAGGACATGAGTGAAATGGCTTAGCAGCAGCAGATAAGCTCCCCAAAGTGTGCTCTACAAACATCAGTTATTACTATGAGATTTAAGGCAATATTCCCTCTCTGGTCCTCAGTTTCTTCACCTTTAAAATAATGGTATCAGATTACTCCAATCATGTCAAACTCAAATAGAAATGGGGCCACTAATCCATTCATTAGGATTCCTTCTGGTCATATATTGATGCAATTTTAAAATGTAATGTTATTTTGTTGGTGGAACTGTGAACAGATCCAACCATTCTGGAGAGCAATTTGGAACTATGCTCAAAAAGTTACCAAACTGTGCATACCCTTTGACCCAGCAGCGTTTCTATTGGGCTTATATCCCAAAGAGATCTTAAAGGAGGGAAAGGGCCTCATGTGTGCAAAAATGTTTGTGGCAGCCCTTCTTGTAGTGGCAAGAAACTGGAAGCTGAATGGATGCCCATAAATTGGAGAGTGGCTGAATAAATTATGGTATACGAATGTCATGGAATATTATTGTTCTGTAAGAAACGACCAGCAGGATGATTTCAGAGAGGCCTGAAGAGACTTGCATGAACTGATGCTGAGTGAAATGAGCAGAACTAGGAGATCATTATACACAGCAACAGCAAGACTATATGATGATCAATTCTGATGGACATGGCTCTCTTCAACAATGACATGATTCAAACCAGTTCCAATTGTTCAATGATGAAGAAAGCCATCTACACACAAGGGAGAGGCCTGTGGGAACTGAGTATGGACCACAACATAACATTTTCACACTTTTTGTTGTTGTCTGCTTGAATTTTATTTGGCTTCTTTTTCTTTTTTTTTCCTGGTTTGATTTGATTTTTCTTATGAAGCATGATAATTGTATAAATCTGTATGCATATATTGGATTTAACATTCTACCATGTTTAATATGTATTAGACTACTTGCCATCTACAGGAGGGTATGGGAGAAGGGGGGGGATTGGAGCACAAGGTTTTGCAAGGGTTAATGTTGAAAAATTGTTCAAGCATATGCTTTGAAAAACAAAAAGCTTTAATTAAAAAAAATTGCATCAATATTCATTAGGGAAAGTTATTGCATATCTAGATATCTGGGTGGGGCAATAGATAAAACTCATGAATTAAAGAAAATCTGAGTTCAAGTTCTATCTCCCTAGCTGTATGATCTTGGTCAAGTCATTTCATTTCTGCTTGTTTTAATTTCCTTAAAATGGAGATAATAGCACTTCCCTTAGGATGTAAGGATAGGAAAAGATATATGATAATATTTGTCGAGCACTTAATACAGTGCCAAGCTTTTAATAAATACCTGTTCCCCCTTCTCCAGCTGCTTCTTTCACTGTGTATCAATGTATCCTTTCTGAATTCTTTATACTCATACTTTTACAGCACAATAATATTCTATCATCCCTCCTGAGACCTAATGAAGACAGTTCAAGAGCACTGGGAATAACACTGTTCCCCAAACCACCCTGCACCCAACCCGGACTCACACCTATTAGTGAGCAGAGAAATTCTGGAGAGGAGAATCACCTTCCTCATCACCACCATCAACAGCTGGCCAAGTGTCACCAATAGGCAGGGAGACACAGGAATCCTCCTAGCATTGTCAGCATCTCCCAGAAGACTGGTCTTACTTTTATCCCACCATCCCAGAGATGCAGCCAGAGAACTGCTTCTAAAGGTGCTATTGCCACATTTTTTGGAGGCAATTGAAGTTATTTTTTATTTATATAGTACTTTATTTTTTAATGGAAGCTTTTTATTTTCAAAACATATGCAAAGATAATTTTTCACCATTGACACTTGCAAAAACTTGTGTTCCAATTTCTCCCCTTTCCCCCCACCCCCTCTCCTAGATGAGAAGTAATTCAATATATGTTAAACATGGTAAAAATATGTTAAGTCCAATATATGCATAGATATTTATACAATTATCTTGCTGCACAAGAAAAATCAGATCAAAAAGGGAAAAAATGAGAAAGAAAATAAAATGTAAGCAAACAACAACAGAAAGTGTGAAAATGCTATCTTGTGAACCACATTCAGTTTCTCTCTGGATGTAGATGGCTCTCTCCATCACAAGATCATTGGAACTGGTCTAAATTGTCTCACTGTGGAAGAGAGTCATGTCCATCAGAATTGATCATAGGATGATCAATTCTGATGGACATGGCTCTCTGCAACAAAGAATTGTCTCAAACCAGTTCCAATTGTTCACTGAAGAAAACCATATACACCCAGAGAGAGGGAAATGAAATATGGACCACAACGTAACATTTTCATGATCTCTATTGACATTTGCTTGCATTGTGTTGCCTTTCTCTGATTCTTTCTTTTTTTTCTTGTAGATAGGATTTTTCTTGCATAACTTCTCAAGCATTTCAACATTATTAACATGTAGTGGACTTCCTGCCATCTAGGGGAGGGGAGAGGACTGGGGGTAAAATTTGTAATGGAAAGCTTTGTAAAGATCAATGTTGGGGAACTACCCATACATATGTTATACAAATAAAAAGCTTTAATAAAAAACAAAAAGAATTGATCATCCTATAATCTTGTTGCCCTGTACAATGCTCTCTGGCTCTGCTTACTTCATCAGTTCATGCAAGTCTCTCCAGGCCTCTCTGAAATCCTCCTGCTGGTCGTTTCTTACAGAACAATAATATTCCATAATATTCATGTACCATAATTTATTCAGCCATTCTCCAACTAATGGGCATCCCTTCGGCTTCCAGTCCCTTGCCACTATAAAAAGGGCTGCCACAAACATTTCTGCACATGTGGGTCCCTTTCTGGAGGAAACTGGAGTTAAATGACAGGATCACACAGCTAGTAAATGTCTGAGGTTGGATTTGAACACAGGTCCTCCTAAGGCCAGGACTGGTGCCCTGTGCACTATGGCGCCTCCCTAGTGGCCCTTACAGCCACACTTACTACAGATTGAGAAAAAAGATTTCTTGACACCAAAAGCTTTGGAATTGTTAAATGTTTCAAAGTCAGTCCATCGGTGTGTGACCTCCCAATACAATGGGAGCCCCTGATGAGCAGAGACAGACTTGATTTTATTTGGGTACCCACAGTGCTTAGTACAGTGCAAGACTTAATAAATGCTTATGCAGACCTTCAAAGGATCTGAAAATTGTACTCATAAAGTGAGGTTAAATAGGATTGTTGGAGATCAGGGATCAAGAAGGATGTTAAGAAATCGAGTGCTATGAGTCTGCACAGGGAGGAACTATGACTAGTCACAGTTTTCTGTGGGTGAGTGGGGAAAACATCAGAAATATTGGGAAGGGGGGGCAGCTAGATGGCACAGGGGATAAAGTGCCGGACCTGAGTTCAAATCCAGCCTCCTAGCTGTGTGACCCTGGGCAAGTCAATTAACTCCAATTGCCTCGGGGAAAAAAAAGAAATGTCAGCAGACATATTTAGGGGTCAGGCAAGAGAAATCGGGGCACAGTCATGAGTCCCTATTGATTGGCGCGTGGATGTAGTCCATCTGTATAAACGGGAGGGTGACTCCCCTCTCGTTAGCATTTTCCTTACCCCCCTGGGGAGAAGCCCCCGTACGCCTCATTGACTTTATTATACAGGTGGGGAAACAGAGTCCTAGAGAGGCTAAGTCACGGGGCCATGGTCGCGACAGTAGTCAGCGTGAGCGCCAGGACCTGAATCCAGACCGCAGATCTACACAGAGCTCAAGGCAGAGGGGCGGGGATGCTTAGAGACCACCGAATGGCCCGGATGGTAACTGGCCCGGCACGGATTGGAGTCTGGTTGTGGCTGCACCTGGCTGCGGAGCCCCTCCTCCCACGTCTCCCAATATTCCACTGCGGCGAGACCTCCCCACCCACCCGCACCCCGCCTTCCCTCCCAGTCCCGCCTTTACCGCGGGACCGCTCCTTGGGAACGGAGCCGAGGTACCACCTTCTGGGGGCCCGTCCTGCCCTTTCTGGGCGCCGGAGAAGACAAGGGGAGCCTGGGCTTTGTGGATCGGTGGTCGGCACCTCCCTGAAATCAGGAATTACTTGCTTAGGGCCACAGTTTTTCTGTAATGTGGTTCCCACAAGACACCACTAGAGGGCGAGGAAAGAAAGAAGATCGAGGACCATTTCCCCACCCTTCAATGGGTGGATTCTCTGTTTCAGGCTCCAGACCCCGGGGCTGAGAGCGACCTTCCGTTCTAATTATCCATTGGCTTTGATTCGTATTTGGGACGGGAGGCTCCTGAGCACCCACTAATTCTGGACCTGATTACTACTGGCAAGGAGAGTCCGTAGTCTTGGTCTCCCCCCCACCAGGAGCAGGATCACATCAGGTCCTGAGCTGGGGCTAGAGGCAGATACAATGTTTCTACTGACTTAGTATTTTGGTGAGAACTGTCCTCATCGCCTCAGAAGACGCGAGGGTTGGATCTTTGTCTCTTAATTCTAATTCTTATCGACTGAAATTTCCCAAGGATTCAAGGTTTTACATCCGGATGAGATATTAAAGGTCGTGCAGTCCAAACCCATCATTACAGATAAGGAAACTGAGGTCCAGAGAAAAACAAGTGTTTTGTCCAGAGTCCCCCGGATAATGAACAGAGCTGCTGCGATCTGAATCCGAGTCTGCTAACTCTTGTAGCACAGTGGGAGGGGGGGGAGCGGGGGGGAGGACCTGGCTTCCAATAGCACAACTGCCATGAGCATGACTTTGAGCCTTATTACCTTTCATTTTTTACAGATGAGGAAATGGAGGCTTGCTCATAGTCACACTGTTAAGTGTCGGAGTCAGGACTTGAAGGTCAGCCTGTTTTCTGATTCACTCTAACCCAGGGGCTTTCTGTGAGCTTTAGTTACAACTGAACAACCAGATTCTAATTCCTGGGGCTGGAGGATTTCTCTGGGCAATGCAAATACCCCAGAGAGAGAGAGAGAGAGAGAGAGGGAGACTGTCACTTGAGAAGGACACATTTCAATTGCACAAACTGTGACCACCTCTTATTTCACAAGGCTAGGCACTTGGACAGGCTGTGACAAGGCTGAATTTAAGGTCTTAGGTACGTTGAGAGCCAGAGTCTGACCTTTCCTCTCTGGAAGTTCACTCCTCCCCTCCCTTGGTTCTTTCCTCTGATTGGTCACTTCTTTCCAGAACTTCCATTTTAAGAAAAGTGCCCAGTCCAGCCATGTCTTCAGTCCTATCATCGTGGTCTACACTGGATCCAGATAACTTGAGAGGAAAAAGTGAGACTGGTGACTTTACATAGCCCCCTCTGCCTTAAATCCAGTTCACTCGCCTGTCATGGTATCACTTCCCTAATATCCGGGACCTGTTTCAGAATGAAGGATAAACAACTTCTTTCTCCATTAGAGCATAAGCCCCTTGAGGCAAAGGCCATTTTTTTCTGCTTCTATTTGTATTCCTAGGTCAGCCCAGTTCCTGGCATAAATTAAGTGCTGAATAAATGTTTGTTGAATTGACTTTACATTTCCATTGTGTGATCTTGTGATGAAGAGAGTCATCTACAACCAGAGAAAGGACTGTGAAAACTGAGTGTGAATCACAGCACAGCATTTTCACTCTTGTTGTTGTTTACTCGCATTTTTTTCCTTTTTGATTTGATTTTCCTTGTGCTGCAAGATAATTGTAGAAGTAGGTATGCATATATTGGATTTAACATAAATTTTGACCATGTTTAACATATATTGGATTACTTGCCATTTAGGGGAGGGGGGAGGGAAGGGGAGGAAATTGAAACGCAAGGTTTTGCAAGGGTTAATGTTGAAAAATTATCCATGCATATGTTTTGAAAATAAAAAGCTTTAATAAAAAAATAAAATTTCCATTGTGTATCTGTTTTATTCTCTGTTAAAGAAAGAGGAACAGCAATCAATCTATGAAAGTGAACTTATGTGGTCTCCCTCTTGAAATGAAGGTTTGCAAAGAAGTAGATATAAGCTAGAAGTGAAGGCCATCTATAGATTTGGCTTTTATGATTGATTTTACTCCTGACCCACTGGCAGAAGAATGATGTAATTTGCATTATTTTCCTAGTCACGAGGACTATTACCACTGAGTCATCCAAGTTCTTTCACCTTATAATCCATGGAATGCTACTGACCTGAGTTAAGCAATAACATCTGTGGCAATGGAAGGAAGTGGCTTTTTTAGGAGAAAACTAGCTTGAATTTATTTTCTTCATCATAAGGAGGGTGTGGATGAAAGAATGGCCAACCCTGTATCCAGTTATAGATATTGAACTGCTTAGCTGAAGAAATCCATATGGGATAATGCAATAGATATTGGTCCTTGCAAGAGATGAGAAGGCAAGAGCAAAATCTTCCTCTAACCAAAGAAAGGCTGAGGGGGTGGAAAAGAGGGAGAAGGGTAAGTTGGAATGGTAGAAAATGGACAAAGTTGGGAATCAGATTATCTGGGTTCTAGTTCTAAACATACAGGCAATATGTTGTGTAACGCTGGGCAAGTGATTTCCTATCTTCTCAATGTCATCTTATCTTGAATTTCTTGCCTTCTTAATCTATCATTGATCTTATCCTGTCAAGCTTCAATTCTAGATCATTCCCAGTATCCACCACCTTCACTCCTACTTGTCTATTGCTGCTGAATGAAGCTAGAGAAAATCACTGAACTGTTCTGATTGGGTCCAATAGAAATTTACGTTATGTAAACCTAACTGGGCCCTCACTATTTCTGGGCAGTTCTTTGACACCTCCCTGATCAATTCACAACTCCCTTTCATCACCATGGCAGTTGCAAAGCTTTTCATCCCTCTTTCAACCAACCATAGCTAAGAAACTTGTCTCAAATTTCACTGAAATAATTGAGGCCATTCACCAAAAACTTCCTTTTCTTCCCATCCCTTCATCTTGCATCACCCAGATGCCGTCATCAGCTTCCAAGGGATTTAATTATCATCTCTCTAGTACTGATTTTCAAATCTACTTATCCAGACATACTCTCTCAGCTGACTTCTATCCTCACATCTCCAATAAGATGTCTATTAGATGTCTCAACCTGAATATTCCATAGGAAGCTTAAGTTCCAAGAGTCTAAAGCTTAATTCATCTGTCTCTTGAAATCTTCCCTTCTAACAGTCCCTGTTACTTTCAAGAGTACCATCATCCTCTCAGTCATCCTGATTCACATTCTAGCTGTCATTCTTGATACCTAATTTTCTCTTACCTCCCCATATCTATCAGAATGTTCTGATATATGCTCCTTCTATCTGCTAACACTACCACCAACTTGGTTTAGACCTTCATCATCTCCCACTTGGACTATTGTGGTAGCCTGCTACTGGGTCTGCAAGTCCCCTTTCCATACCAGACTGATCTCCACTTAGCTGTCCAAGGGATCTTCTAAGGTGTAGATCTGACCAAGTCACTCCTTTGCTCAATTACCTCTGTATTAAATGTAAAATTCTCTGTTTGGCATTCAAAACCCTTCATAACCCACCCCACCCCAACTTTTCCAGTCTTCTTACACCTTAGACCTTCCTTCTAATCCCTCTCCCTGATATTTTTCTTCCTCCCTCCCTCCCTTCCTTTCCTTATTTCTTTCTTTCCTATTTTCTTCCTTTCCTTCTTAGCAATCAGAGTTAAGTGACTTAACCAGGGTCACTCAGCTATAAGTAACTGAGGCCAGATTTAAACTCAAACACTACTGACTCCAGGGCTGGTGCTCTAACCACTTTGCCATCTACCTGCACCCCACTCCCCCCCACCCATACTTTTCAATGCAGTGACACTAGCCTCTTGTTCTTCATGAGACACTCCTGCCATTTTCTCTGCCTGTCCCCTATTCCTGGAATATTTTCCCACCTCATATCTCCCTCTTGATTTCCTTTAAAGTCTAGTTAAAAACCCATCTGTTACAGGAAGCCTTTCCTGATTCCCCTTAATTCTAATACCTTCCTTCTGTTGATTATCTTCATTTATCCTGTATGTGTCCTTTTCCATAGAGACTGTGTGCATGTTGTCTCCCCTATTAGCCTATGAAAACAGGGACTATCTTTTGCCTTTTGTGCTTAGAACATTTTCTGGCACATAATAAGTGTTTAAAATGTTTTTTGAGTGACTGACCAACCTCTTTGGGCCTTAATTTCTCCATATGTAAAATGAGGAGAGAGATAGATATCTAAGAGCCCTCCCAGCCCTGATATCCTGTATTCCAAGAGCCCTCCCAGACCTGACATTTTCTTGTCTAGGGGTCCTGCCAGCTCTGACATTATGAGCACCAAAATTCCTTCTAGGTCTGCTACTCTATATTCTAAGGGTCCTTTCAGTCATGACATTCTATATTCTACAAACTAGAAGGGCCCTCCCAGCCTCAATATTCAATTATGTCAGATCTTTTTCAGCTCTGAAGTTCTATATTCAAAATTGACTCATGTTTCTAAATCTTCTGATCCCATAATATCCCTTGAGTGATTATAGTGTCAGGATGAGGGGCATGGCAGAGTGTGCTTAGCTGAAAGTTCACCAAAGGAAGAAAGCCCTGTTGTATAATTTTGTCTTAGTTTTTTTCCTCCAACCATCAATCCTTCCAGGTTATTTTCTATCTATAGAGGGGAAAATGTACAAAGAGTTTATTTCTGAGCATCTCTGGGTGGATGGATGCCCATGCATGCGCAATTGCATGTACACACACACACATTTATATAGAGTATGGGTAGCATGGTTGTCATGGGAACCACTGGGGGCATATCTTGCCATAAGGGCTGCCTATGAGTCAAAGAGCTTTTCATGGAATCCCCCCTACAGGACTGTACCTTTGTATGGCCTGAAGTCCTGTGGAGAGAGTCCTCCTAACTGCCATTGGGAGGAGTTTTGATCATTTCCTATTATTCTCATTGTTCCCGAGTTAAATGAGTGAAATTGCTCAGTGGAACTGAATGTCAAAAGCAGTCACAACAGGAGAAACCTGTTGTAGGCAGGCTTCTACGTGTTTATTGCCAGCACCGAATATGAAGGATTTTTTTTATGGGGGGAATAACAGCCCATAAGTCTATAGCAGTTCAGAATTTACAAAGAGATTTCCTCAGAGCACCCCTGTGAGAAATGATGGCATCCAAATGATCATTTTTCATTTACTGATGAAGAAACTGGGCCTTGGAGAAGGAAAATGGCTTAGTCTGTCCATTGTTGACTCCTTTAATCCTCCTCCAGGTGCACTCCAGCCTCTTCAGACACATACCCACTTGGGTACCTTCTTCCCCTTCACTTCCCCTCCCCTGATTTATAGATTGCTTTTTGTGTCTTATCCACACCCTCCTTAGAATGTAAGCTCCTTGAAGGCAGGCACTGTGGTTCATTTTGCTTGTATTCCCATCTGTCAGCACAGTACCTGCTGTGCAATAAATAATAAACAATAAATGATTGTTGACTTCTCTTGACATAACTGGGCTGGATAGATTGTCAGACCTGACGTCAAAGAAATCTGAGTTCAAAGCAGGCTTCCAATCTAGATAAGTCACTTAACTGAATTTGCCTCAGTTTCCTCATCTCTAAGAGAAACTAGAGAAGAAAATGGTAAACTACTAGAGTATCTTTATTTCCCAATGGAATAATAAAGAGTCAGACAGGACCGAAAATATCTGAACAACTTGACAAGGCTAGGGAATCTTCAGAGCTGATGCCCTACCTTCTAATCTGAAGTCCAATGCTTTTTTTGTTGTTCTGATTGCAATTTCTAACTTATTTGTGGTATTTTATGGAAGAAATATCAAAAGTCATAAGGCTTGAGAACATTATACAGAATGTATGCAATGTGAGGACAAGAAGTTTTATTTAGGTCCTTATTTCCCTGTGATATAGAATAATGGCTAGCACTGACATTTCCAAGAGTTGTGACTTTGAGTAAGTCCCTTACCTGCTCAGTTACTTCATCTTTAAAGTGAAGGGTTGGACTTGATATTTTCTAAAGTCCCTTTGGGCTCTAAATCAATTTGTAGAGGAAGAAGATATGGTGAATTTTTTGCCCAGATTTTAGCAAAACATTTGATAAAGTCGCCTGTTATTCTTATGTTGAAAATAAAAGTATTTTTTTAAAAAAAATATTGCAGTCAAATTGGTCCAATGCCTTTTTTTCTTACTGTCTTTTTATTTTCTATTTCTTTTTTTATTAAAGATCTTTATTTACAAAACATATGCATGGATAATTTTTTTTATTATTGACCCTTGCAAAACTTTGTGTTCCAAATTTTCCCCTTTCCTCCCATTCCTTTCCCTAGATGGCAGGTAATCCAATACATGTTAAATGTTAAAATATATGTTGAGTCCAATATATGTATACATATTTATACAGTTATCTTGCTGCACAAGAAAAATCGGATCAAGAAGGAAAAAAAAACTGAGAAAGAAAAGATCAAGTGTCTTAACTCAAAGAATCATTCAGTGTCAATTTATAAGGAGGTATTTGATGATAATGTTATGATAATCATAGCATTCCTATGGCACTTTAAGGTTTTAGAGACACTTTACAAATGTTATTTCACTTTCTCCCCACAACAACCCTGGAAGGTAGGTGTTCTTATTATCACCACCTTACAGATGAGGACACTGAAGTAGTCAGAGGTTAGGTAATTTGCCTATGATTTCATAACTATTAAGTGTCTGAGGTTGTATTCCAATATCAAGGTCTTTCTGACCCTGGGTTCAAGGATTTATCTGTGCTTATTCCTGTGCTCTTTAGCATTTTTATGCTGATTTAGAGTAAGGACTAGATGACATACTCCCGAAATTATCAAACAGCACAAACTTGGAGGGATAGTCAACATGTTGGGTGACAACTGTCAGGATTCAGTAAAGATCTTGGCAGATTTTACCCTATTCCACCAAATCAAATAATATGAAATAAAATGTAATTGTAGTTGGGTTCAAAAAATCAACTGAGGCAAGACTGGACTGTAGTTCACCTGAGAAACTTGGTACACTGCAAGCTTGTTGAGTTAATTGTGTAATACAGTAACATACATTGGATTGCTTGCTATCTAGGGGAGGGGATGAGGGGAAGGGGGAAAATCTGAAACACAAGGCTATGTATGCAAGGGTTAATATTGAAAAATTATCCATGCATATGTTTTGCAAATAAAAAGCTTTTTAAAAATATTTTTTATTATTAAAACTTTTTATTTGCAAAACATATGTATGGGTAATTCTTCAACATTGACCCTTACAAAGCTTTCTGTTACAAATTTCCCCCCCCAGTCCCCTCCCCTCCCCTAGATGTCCGGAAATCCACTACATGTTAATTACATTAAAATACTTGACAAATTGAATATATGTATACATAAAAAATAAAAAGCTTTAATAAAAATTTGGTAGAACTCACTTGTAAAAAAATATTGTGTAATACAGGTACAAAAAAAAAAACCAAAAACAAAAGACTCCAAACAAAACAGCTAGTTAGTTCTTAATCTGCTTAATATAACCTATAGCCAGGGAGGTGGTAGTCCCATTGTACTCTGGCCTGATTGGATCACATCTGAAGTATAGGGTCCAGTTCTAGGAGTCATGTATTAGGAAGGAAGTTCAAGGACAGACAACAAACAGCTTAGATTGGTTACAGTTATGGCCTTGAGTTGATGCCATAGGAGTTTATGCCCAACTCATGAGGTGGAAGGAGAAAAATGATTTCTTTCCAAGTACATGAAAAGCTGATGACATGGAAGAGTTCAACCTGTAGCTGAACAAGAATCCCCTCTGAAAATTGTTAATTTTCTGCTTGCAAACCTCCAGTGATAAGGAGCTCATTCCCCATCCAGTTTTGGACAGCTCTGATTGTTACAGAATTTTTCTTTGGGTAGAGCTGATATTAGCTTCTCTGTCACTTCTGCCCATTGTGCTTAGTTCATGACTTTGGGGCCAAGAAGAACATGGAGCCAAGAACTCTTACCCTTGCCAGGTCTTCAAATATTTAAAAGCATAGGACTTCAGAATAAAAAGTTATCTTATGGTTTTCTGATTCCTCCCCTAGGAATCAGATTTACACAGGTCAGATGAGTTGCCCATTATCCCAGGAGAGAGCAGAGCCTCTGCTTAAAATTGAAAGGGACCTTAGAGGCTATTGAGTCCAACAGTCTCATTTTAGAGATGAGAAACTGAGACACAGGGATCTTGCCCAGTGTCACACAACTACCCGAGGAGGGATTTGAACTAACTTTTCCCTATTCCAGGCCCAGAGCGCTTTCCAGGGTACCATGCTGTCTCTCACCCCGTTTGTAACCCACTTCAAAACCACAGTGCATGCTCTTTCCACATTGTTATTAATTTCTTCATGCATAAAATGAAGGGGCTAGATTAGATCATCCCTGAGGTCCCTTCCAGAGGTAGCATCCTATCACTCTGACTGGAAATGGGAACTTTGGCTAATATTATTGAATTTTTCCTCCGAGACATTCGGGGTTAAATGATTTGTCCAGGACCATATAGCTAGTCTGAGGCTGGCTTTGAATTCAGGGCCTCTTGACTCCAAGGCCAGTGCTCTATCCAGCTGCCCCTAAATTATTAATGTAGTCTTGAATGGATGTGGAGGTATAGCAAATAAGTCCATCCTTATCTTGGGCAGACAGGCAATCTGGCCTCTCTAGCTGCCCATCCACTTTCCAGTACCAATCAGTAAGTATTTATCCAGTACTTATTATGTGCCAGGCACTGTGCTAAGTATTAGGGATACAAAAAAGGCAAAAATTTGACCCAGCAGTGTTTCTATTGGGCCTATATCCCCAAAGAGATCTTAAAGGAGGGAAAGGGCCCCACATGTGCAAAAATGTTTGTGGCAGCCCTTTTTGTAGTGGCAAGAAACTGGAAACTGAATGGAAGCCCATCAATTGGAGAGTGGCTGAATAAATTATGGCATATGAATGTCATGGAATATTATTGTTCTGTGAGAAATGATTAGCAGGATGATTTCAGAGAGGACTGGAGAGACTTGCATGAACTGATGCTGAGTGAAACGAGCAGAACCAGAAGGTCATTATACACAGCAACAAGACTATATGATGATCAATTCTGATGGACATGGTTCTCTTCAACAATGAAATGATTCAAATTGGTTCCTATTGTTCAGCAATGAAGATAGTCATATACATCCAGAGAGAGACCTGAGGGAACTGAGTGTGGACCACAACATAGCAATTTAATGCTTCTGTGAATATTTCCTTGCATTTTGTTTTCCTTCTTAGGTTGCTTTTTTTTCTCTTTCTAGATCTGAGGTTTCTTGTGCAGTAAGATAACTGTATAGATATGTATACATATATTGGATTTGTCATATAATTTAACATATTTAGCATGTATTAGATTACCCATCATCTAGGGGTGGGGGTGGGGGGAAGGAGGGGAAAAGCTTGGAACAAAAAAAAAGTTTTGCAAAGGTCAATGTAGAAAAATCACTCCTATGTTCTGTAAATAAAAAGCTTTTTAAAAAAAAGGGCAAAAACTGCATTTAGCATAGTGCCTGGTACATAGCAGGCTTAATAAATGTTTATTGATTAATTGATACATATCTAATGTGTTGGCTGATCCCAGCAATTCCACCATTAGCAGTATATAGGATTCATAAGATCAGAAAGCCAGAAGGGAGTTATATAGGACTCATAAAATCAGACAGTTGAAAGGGAATTAATTTTTAATTTTTTTTCAATTAATAGATGTTTATTTTTTCTTTCCTACTTCCCTATCCCCAAATGAGGAAAAAAAACCCTTGTCACAAATATGCAGTCAAGAAAAATCCATAACTGAATAAGAATTTAAGGTTTGCAAAGCACTTCATAAATTCCTGCCTTGGCCATGTTAAAAAAAAAAAAATGTCTCAATCTGCCCTTTTAGGTGATTGCCCATTAAGAGGTAGGAAGCTCATTTCATCTTTTGTCCTCTATAATCCTGGTTGGACATTGACTTAATTGGAGTTCTCAAGTCTTTCAAAACTGTTCATTTTATGTTTGGAAATAAGAGCTCCTTATCTTTGACTCTAAAACTGTTTTTACAATGTTGTTATTGCATAAATGATACTGCTGGAGCTGCTTATTTTGCTCCATTGATTCACCCAAGTCTTCTCATATTTCTCTGAAATCATATCCACAAGGGAATTCATAGACAATGTAGCCTTACACTCCTCCCATTTTATAGATCAGGAAACTGAAGCCTAGACAATTGACAATGTCAAAACCAGAAAATCATTAATACCAAAGTGTCAATAAAGTCACTCTAATCCCAGTATCTTCAGAGATAGGATGGAAGACTTCAACTAAAGAATGAAGAGATGAGTTCTTAGTGTCTCTGGAAAAAGTTTTTTTGTTAAATAATTTTTTTTTCATTAAAGTGACCTTGTGGTCATTAAAGTGGGAGAAAAGAATCTATACATTTTAGATTTTTTTCTGAGGCAATTGGGGTTAAGTGACTTTGGTCACACAGCAAGGAACTATTAAGTGTGTTTGAGGCTGGATTTGAACTCCGGTTCCTGACTTCAGGGCCAGCTCTCTATCCACTGAGTCATTTAACTGCCCTACTTCTTTTTAGATTTTAGAGGCAAATGTTTCTTAAAAGGAATCAAGGATGTGTCCATTCATTAAACATCTACTATGTGACAGGCACTGGGGATATAAATAAAGACAAAAACATCCTTGCCTTCAAGAAACTTACTTTCTAAGAAGAGAAACAACATGTAAATAAATAGGTGCGTTCAAGACAGTGTTACTGGTTGGCTTATAACTGAAAGAGCTCAGAGAAGGAAGGGAAAAAGGGCCCATATGTATAAAAAGATTTCTAACAGTTCTTTTCTTACTAACTCAAAACTGGAAAGTGAGGGGTGACTGCCTATTGGGGAATGGCTAGTCAAATGTGAATATGAATGTAATGGGATATTATTGTGTCATAAGAAATTACAAAATGGACTGGTTGAAAGGAAACTGGGAAGACCTCTATGATCTGATGCTGAGGGATGGGAGCAGAATGATGACAACTTTATTTGAAAAAAAAAAAAACAGTTTACAAAGCTTTAGAAGTCTGAGTAATGCAATCATGAACCAGGAGACCGGAGGACTGAAGATGAATCATGCCACCCACTTTCTGCCAAAGAGTTGAGGGATTTAAAATCCTCAATGAGACATGCATTTTTGGACATGGCCAATGTGAGATTTTGGATTTTGTTTTGTTGAACTAGGTATGGGATTTTCCCCCTTATATAAGGGTTATAAAAATGTTCAATTTGGGAGAGGGGAAGTGAGAGACAAAACTTGTAAAAATTAATACATCAGTTTTAAAAAGACACTCCAGAATGGATGAGGGGTTGTCTTGGAAGAGGCTCTGGAACTTAGGGGGGAGGAAGGAAGGCCTCTTGTGGAGGGTAGCATTTGAGATGTATTAAAATTGAAATTGAAAGAGAGAAGAAATTTCAGGAGGTCAGTCAATCAATTAATTGTTGTTTGTCTCTCATTCTTTAAGAGGACCGTGACATCAGGAAGGGGATGCCATGATATGCAAATGAATTGGATTTAGGTGAGGGGGGACTGGGCAAGGTCACCTATCTTGCTTTCCCCTCCAGAGCCATCTGGGTCCAGTGGCCAGATATAGATCAAGATGACTGGAAATAGCCCTGGATGCAGTAGGAGACCTTGGCCTTTTAAAGCTAAGATCTTTGACCTCAGTCATATGAACATTTATTAAGTATCTAAGATGTGCTAGGCACTATGCTAAGTGCTGGGAATTTTTTTTAATTGAAGCTTTTTATTTTCAAAACATATGCAAGGATAATTTTTCAACATTGACCCTTGCAAAACTTTGTGTTCCCATTTCCCCCTTTCTCCTCACCCCTTCCCCTAGATGGCAAGTAATCCAATATATGTTAAACATGGTAAAAATATAAGTAAATCCAATATAGGCATACATATTTATATAATTATCATGCTGCATAAAAAATCAGATCAAAAAGGAAAAATGAGAAAGAAAATAAAATGCAAGCAAACAACAACAAAAGAAGTGAAAATGTTACATTGTGGCCCACCCTCAGTTCCCACAGTCGTCTCTCTGGGTGTAGATGGCTCTCATCATCACGAGATCATTGGAACTGGCTTGAATCAGAGGATTTTTTTTTAAAGGCGACAATAATCCTTGCTCTCATGGAGCTCACAGGCTGATGGGGGAGACATGTTATTAGTTATGTACAACCAGGATATATATGGTATAACTGGAGATGATCAGCAGGAGGGAGGGCATTCTCCTTAAGGGGAATCAGAAAAGGTTTCCTATAGCAGATGGGATTTTAGTTGAGACTTAAAGGGACTCAGGGAGGTCAGGAGGCAGAGATGAGGAGAGAGAGCATTTCAGACATGGGATATAGTTAGAGAAAATACTAGAATTGAGAAATGGATTATCCTGTATGAGGAACTTCAAGGAGACTAAGATCACTAGATTGTAGCACATGTGTGTTCTAGTGATGAAGAAGACTGGAAAAGCAGGAGGGGGCCGGGTTAGGGTAGGTAGGGGACAGAAGGGTTAAAGTTGTTACAAAGTCCAATTCAACAGGTTTTGGCAACAAATTGGATACATAGGGTGAGAGTGAGAATATTCGGGAAGATGCCTTGGCCTGGGCGACTGGGAGGATGGTGATATCTCTAACAGTAAGAGGGAGGTTAGGAAGAACAAAGAGACCAAGGGGAGAGAAAGGATGGGTACAGTTTTGGACACATGCAGTTTGAGATGTTTGTAGGACATCCAGTTTGAAATACTCAATAAGCAGGTGGAGATCAGCAGAAAAGTTGAAAGAAGGTGAAAGACAGATCCCGATAGGACATGGATATTTAGTAGGCATGACCTGGAAGAAGATCCCCAAAGGAGACAGGACCAGTCAGAGAGGTGGGAGGAGAACCAGGAGAGAGGAAACCTTGAGAAAAGAGAGTATCAAGGAGGAGTGATCTACAGTGTTGGAGGTTACAAGGAGAACGAGGACTGAGAAAAAGCTGTTAAATTTAGTAATTAAGAAACTATGAGCAATTTTGGAGAGAACAGTTTTGGTTGAATGATGAAGCCAGAAGCCAGACTGTTAATTAAGAAGAAAGAGTACAGGAAATAAAAGTACCTATTGTAGATGGCTTTCTCCAGGAGTTCAGCTGTGTAAGGAAGGAAAAATATGGATGAATCAACTGAGGGATTTTTTGGAGGATGAGAGAGACATAAGGATGTTTGTAGGCAGTAGGGGAAAAAGTGAATAGATAAGGAGAGAAGGAAGATAAGTGGGAGAGTACAGATGACTGGGCAATCTAATGGAAAGGACAGATTGAAATGGGATCATTTGTGCAAATAGAAAATGTCTTGAGGGCCACCTTTTCATGTGAGACAGAGAAGAAAGGAGGGGATTGTGGTAGAGAGCATCTGGGTGATGTGAGAAGAGGAATATAGGGAAATGAAGAGCATGAATGTATATATGGCAAGGGTAAGGGGCAACAGGAAGATAAATAGAAGCTCCCTTAAACATTTTCTCCCTTTTCTCTAGATGTCAGGAGAAACTGGGGAAGGCCCTTAGCTTATTGAGTTTACCAATCAATCCTCCCTGATGGGCAGTAATTGCTCAGGATGGTTTTTGTTTTCTTTCACTGGAGAGGCCATTCCCATGGAGGAGAATGTTACTGATTTTGCCCAAGGTAACATGACTAGCAAGTATCTGAGCTGGAATTGGGACTGAAGACTTTAAACTTCTTTCCACCTGCCCCAACATTCTTTCTCCTCGTGTTCTCAGGTCCCCAAGGAAGAGGTGGAAGAAATCCAGAGAGTAACTGTATAATCTGAAGAGAGGTGGAAACAAAGTTGACTGAACTAGGGTTGAGGTGTTGTAAGGGAAAACCTACTGTTTTTCAAATTTAGTTTATAAGTACCTTGTTTGTGTATAGCTGTTTGCCTATAGTTTCCCCCCTTTAGAAAGGAAATTCCTTGAGGGCAGGGACTGTCATCTTGCCTTTGTCTGGCAAATAGCAGGAGCTTAGTAATGTTTACTGAGGAACTGATTGTGGAAAGCACACTGGTTCTGAAGGTTTAAATCCTGACTGTGATGTTTATTACTTGGGTGACATTATGCAAGTCACCTGAGTATCAATTCCCACATCTTTAGGATAAAGCACTGGACAAGACTGCGCCTGATGTTTCTTCCAGTTCTAGATCCATGATCCTATAACACAGTATTATAACCTGGAACACATTACTCAAACTGTAATGGAGAGTGAAAAAGGGGGAAAAAAACAGGAAAAAAAAAAAAAGCTCTAACTGAATGCTGGACTTAGAGTCGAAGAATGGAGCATCTGAATCCTACCCAAATACTGTGTAGTGAGTGCAGTACTGAGGAAAGCACTTTGTGTACTTGAGTCCTAGAGATGGGAGTTGGAAAGTGTCCCAAGTCTGACAGACAGCTAAGGAGCTGAAACAGAATTTGAATCAGGGCTCCAGGCTTATGAGTCTAGGACTCTTTCCATTACATGACCCTGTTTATTACCATTTTTTCAAGGTAGAGAAAGTGAAGCTTGGAAAGTGTTCGAAAAACAAGTGGCAGATCCAGAATTCCAACCTGTTTACTCCCTTCACTTCTACTCTGTTTTTATTTTCTCACTAACATTCCTTATATACGCTCAAATAAGGCAGGTCATTTCTTTTGACCCTCTCCCCTGCAGGATAGGAGTCATTGGGAAATGGTGTTGGATCTGGAATTAGAGGGCTTGAGTTCAAATTCTTGTAGTGCCACTTGCTACCTATTAGATGTTTGGCAAGTTACTTGAGCCCTTCTAGCCTCAGTTTCCACATTTATAAAATTAAGAGGTCGGACTAGGATAACCTTTAAGCTACTTTCCAATTCTAAATCCCTAGTCCTATGATGAAAAGTACCATCTTAAGTCAAAAAGCCAACGAGCATTGCCAGGTACCTATCCACTGATATGTACAAGATAAATTGGAGATGCTGTCATGGGACTTTGGGGACATTAACATTAAAGGGGATCAGGAGAGGTGGGATTTTAACTGATACTTGGAGGAAGCAGGGAAGCAGAGATCAGGAGGGAGAAAGAGTCCAGGGACGGGGCAGAATCAGTGAACATTTCCTAGGTCGGCTGATGGAGCGGTCTTGTTTTGAATAGCTGCAGAGGCTAGTGTCACTGGATCTCGGAGCGTATTGGGGAGAGTTAAATGTTAATTAGACTAGAATAACAGGAGGGGCTCGGATAAGTATCGAGGTTTGAAAAGCAGAGGAGTTTAAATTAATTTGATCCTGGGAGCAATACCGGAGTTTTCTGAATTGTAAAGAGCCTACTGTGTGTCTGCGCAAAGCGCTGGGGATATCAAAGTACAAAGCCTGCCCTCCAGGAGCTGCCATTCCTAGGGAGGAGATGGACAACCGGGCTATGGATTTGGTTGATAGGAAATCATTAACCGAAGGAAGGCTCTAGAAGGAAGAGGGGTTGGGGAAGGCTTCCTATTCTGTTCATTTCATTTCTGCTTCTTCCTAGACTTCCTCGTGTGACCTCTGCAAGTCAATGAACTCTGTTCCCCCGTGGCCAGGGAGGATGACCGTCTCTAAGGCGCAGTACGGTCGGCCAAAATACCCGAAGGGGAGCACGGGATAAATAGGGGATCGGGTTAAAAGTGGCCTCGAGAGCTTCATTGCAGCCCTCGGGGTTGCCTTCTGAGGGGCTGTCCCCGCCCCTGGGCGGTCCCCCCAGGAAGGCCAGTTTATTGTTCTCCCGGGCAGGGTTTTAACCCGGACTGACGCTGCTCCCGGCTGGGCCTCCCGGGTCTCCCTCCGCCCCCGCGGTCCCAGGAAAGCCGCCACCCCTCCCTAGCCCGCCCCTCCTTCCCGAGCTTTCCCGAGGGAGGCCACGAGCCAGCCCCAGAGCGTTTCCGAGAGGCGTCCGAAGCCTCCCGACTCATCTCCCGTTCCGGAAAGAGCCGAAGCGCCTCCCTAGCCCCCCGCCCCCTCCTTCCTCCCCGCCTCCCCGAGCTCCTCCGAAAAGGCCCGAAGTTTGCCGAGCAGCCGTCCTGCCGGACTGCTGGAGGCGGCCGCAGCGCCATGTTGGATGCTCAGCTCGTTGAGTGAAGAAAATCCGCCGGCATCGCCCGAGTCCCGCTCCCCCGAAGGGCGCCGCTTCCCCCGGGGAGGGGGAGAGAGACCCCCCGCCGCCGGCCCATGAGGATATTGCCGTGAAAGGTCCGGTCTCTCCGCCTCCTGCCCCCGCCGGGTCCGGCCCCCCCTCCCCCGGGGTCGCGTTGTCACGGAGACCGGCAGCCGGTGGTGCTGGCCCGCGGGGCGGCTGCTGCTGCTGCCGCTGCTGCTGCTGCTGCTGCTGCCGCTGCTGCTGCTGCTGCTG
>JAJPUD010002829.1:278399-290205 GCA_023553655.1 Myrmecobius fasciatus | reverse complement strand
AGGGACTTTGTAAGCAAGTTAGAGGAACGTAATATAGTTTATCTCTCAGACCTGTGGAGATGGAACAAATTTATGTCCAAAGAAGACTTGGAACTCCTAATTGAACACCAGATGGATAATTTTGACTATATTAAGTTAAAAAGTTTCTGTACAAACAAAACAAATGCAGACAAGATTAGGAGGGAAGCATCAAATTGGGAAATCATCTTTACATTTAATGGTTCTGATAAAGGCCTCATTTCTAAAATATATAGAGAATTGTCTCATATATATAAGAATTCAAGCCACTCTTCAATAGATAAGTGGTCAAGGGATATGAACAGACAATTTTCAGATGATGAAATTAAAACCATCTCTAGTCATATGAAAAGTTGCTCCAAATCACTATTGATCAGAGAAATGCAAATTAAGACAACTCTGAGGTACCACTACACACCTGTCAGATTGGCTAAAATGACAGGAAAAGATAACGATGAATGTTGGAGGGGATGTGGGAAAACTGGGACACTAATACATTGTTGGTGGAACTGTGAACGGATCCAGCCATTCTGGAGAGCAATTTGGAGCTATGCTCAAAAAGTTGTCAAACTGTGCATACCCTTTGACCCAGCAGAGTTTCTACTGGGCCTATATCCCAAAGAGATCTTAGAGGAGGGAAAGGGACCCACATGTGCAAGAATGTTTGTGGCAGCCCTTTTTGTAGTGGCTAGAAACTGGAAACTGAAGGGATGCCCATCAATTGGAGAGTGGCTGAATAAATTATGGTATATGAATATTATGGAATATTATTGCTCTGTAAGAAACAACCAGCAGGACGATTTCAGAGAGGCCTGGAGGGACTTGCATGAACTGATGCTGAGTGAAAGAGCAAAACCAGGAGATCATCATACACAGCAACAACAGTATTACATGATGATCAATTCTGATGGACATGGCTCTCTGCAACAAAGAATTGTCTCAAACCAGTTCCAATTGTTCACTGAAAAAAACCATATACACCCAGAGAGAGGGAAATGAAATATGGACCACAACATAACATTTTCATGATCTCTATTGACATTTGCTTGCATTGTGTTACCTTTCTCTGATTCTTTTTTTTTTCTTGTAGATAGGATTTTTCTTGCATAAATTCTCAAGCATTTCAACATTATTAACATGCAGTGGACTTCCTGCCATCTAGGGGAGGGGAGGGGACTGGGGGTAAAATTTGTAATGGAAAGCTTTGTAAAGATCAATGTTAGGGAACTACCCTACATATGTTATACAAATAAAAAACTTTAATAAAAAAAAGGTAACTGAAGAAAATAAGAGACTAAAAATTAGAATTAAACAAATGAAAGGTAATGACTCAATAATACTTCAAGAATCAGTCAAACAAAAACAAAAAAAATGAAAAAAATAGAAGAAAATATGAAACATCTTCCAGGAAAAACAACTGACCTGAAAATAGATCTAGGAGAGACAATCTAAGGATTATAGGGCTTCCTGAAAGTGGTGATGAAAAAAAAGAACCCAGAAATCATCTTACAGGAAATCATAAAAGGAAACTGTCCTGATATTTTAGAATCAGAAGGTAAATAGCCATCAAAAGAATCCATCGATCACCTCCTGAAAGAGACCCCAAAATTAGATCCCCAAGGAATATCGTGGCTAAATTTCAGAACTATAATACCAAGGAAAAGTATTGCAAGCAACCAGAAAAAAACAATTTAAATACCAAGGAGCCACAATTAGGATTACCCAGGATTTAGCAGCTTCCACCCGAAAGGATCAACAGGTCTGGAATCTGATATTCTGAAAAGCAAAGGAACTTGGATTACAGCCAAGAATAAGGTATCCAGTTAAAATGAACATTATCTTCCAGAAAGAAGATGAACATTCAATGATATAGGTGAATTTCACTTATTTCTAATGAAAAGACCAGAGCTAAACAAAAAAAAAATTGATCTCTAAACACAGAAATCAAGAGGATCAGAAAAAGGTAAAAAGGAAAAAACTCTTGGGAACTATATTTCTGTTATGGGTTTACTTAGAGAATGTGGGTAAAATTTGATCTTATTATGATAATATGAAAAAAGAAACTAAAGGTAGAAAAGGGACCATACTGGAAGAAGAGGAAAAAGGAGGTAAAATAAGGGAAATTACATCACACAAAGAGGCAAAAAAACTATTATCATTAAGGCAAAGAAGGGAGGGGGTGAGCACTATGTGAATTTTACTCGCATCAGATTCAGCTGTAAGAAAAAAATATTAGATATCTTTGGTATCACAAAGAAACTTGTCTCACCTGATGGGGAAGTAAGAGGGATAGGGGGAAAAGAAAGGGAAAGACGTCTTAGAAGGGAAAACAGAAGAGTTAGGGGAAAGGTATAAAGAAGGGGGAGGGGATTTAAAGGAGGGAGGACTGTTAGAGGGAGGTGGTCATCAAAAGAAAAATACTGGGAAGAAAGGAAGGAGGATAGGAAAGAGAAAAGCATAACCTAGGGTAAATAAGATGGCAGGAAATACAGAATTAATTATTTTAACTGAGAATGTGAATGGGATGAACTCTCCCATAAAGCAGAAGCAGATTGCAGACTGGATTAAGATCTGGAATCCAACAATATGTTGTTTACTAGAAACACATTTAAAGCATAATGATACATACAGAGTGAAGGTAAAGGGTTGGAGGAAAATATATTATTCTTTAGGTGAACAAAAAAAGGAGGGGTAGCAATCCTGATCTCAGATCAAGTAAAAGCAAAGATAGAGCTAATTAAAAGAGACAAAGAAAGAAACTATATCTCACTAAAGGGTACCATAGATAATGAAGCAATATCAGTACTAAAAATATATGCATCAAGTGGTATAGCATGGAAATTCCTAGAGGAAAAGGTAAGAGAGATACAAGAAGAAATAGACAGCAAAACTATAATAGTGGGGGATCTCAACCTTGCTCTCTCAGAACTAGATAAATCGAACCATAAAATAAATGACAAAGGAGTAAAGGAGGTAAACAAAATGTTAGAAAATTAGGTATGACAGATCTTTGGAGGAAATTAAATGGAGACAGAAAGGAGTTTACTTTTTTTCTTAGCAGTTCATTATCCCCAGGATAATATACCATGACCAAGTAGGATTTATACCAGGAATGAAGGGATGGTTCAATATTAGGAAAACTATTAGCATTATTGACTACATCAATAACTAAATGGACAAAAAAATATGATTATCTCAATAGATGCAGGAAAAGCATTTGATAAAATCCATTCTTATTAAAATTCTTATTTAAAACACTAGAAAGTATAGGAATAAATGGATTTTTCCTTAACATAGTCAGTAGCATCTATTTAAAACCATCAGCTAGCATCATATGTAATGGGGATAAATTGCAACCATTCCCAGTAAGATCAGGGGTGAAACAAGGTTGCCTACTATCATCATTACTATTCAATATTATATTAGAAATGCTAGCTTTGGCAATAAGAGAAGAAAAAGAGATGAAAGGAATTAGAATAGATCATGAGGAAACCAAATTATCACTCTTTGCAGATGATATGATGATATACTTAGAGAACCCTAGAGAATCAACTAAAAAACTATTAGAAATAATCCACAACTTTAGCAAAGTTGCTGGATACAAAATAAATCCACAGAAATCATCAGCATTTTTATATATCACTAAAAAATCCAACAGCAAGAGATACAAAGAGAAATTCCATTTAAAATAAATATTGATAGTATGAAATATTTGGAAATCTATCTGCCAAGGAAAAGTCAAGAACTATATGAGCAAAACTATAAAAACACTTTCCACAGAAATCCACAGTCATATCTAAACAATTGGAAAAATATCAAGTGCTCCTAGATAGGTTGAACAAATATAATAAAGATGACAATACTACCTAAATTAATCTATTTATTTAATAGATCAATCAAACTCCCAAGAAATTCTTTTACTGACCTAAAAAAATAACAACAAAATTCATCTGGAAGAACAAAAGGTCAAGAATTTCAAGGGAATTAATGAAAAAAAAACTTCACATAAAGGTGGCCTAGTTGTACCTCATCTATTACTATATTATAAAGCAGCAATCATCAAAACCATTTGGTACTGGCTAAGAAACAGAGTAGTTGATCATTGAAATAGGTTGGGTGCACAGAAAAAAATAGTCAATGACTATAATAATCTAGTGTTTGACAAACCCAAAGACCCCAGCTTTTGGGATAAGAACTCACTATTTGACAAAAACTGCTGGGAAAATTGGAAACTAGTATGGCAGAAACTAGGCAATGACTCACACCTAACACCATATGTCAAGAAAAGGTCAAAATGGGTTCATGATCTAGACACAAAGAATGGCATTATAAACAAATTAGAAGAACATAGGATAGTTTACCTCTCAGATATGTGGAGGAGGAAAGAATTTGTGAACAAAGAACTAGACATCATTATCAATTGCAAAATAGATAATTTTGATTATATCAAGTTAAAGAGCTTTTGCACAAACAAAACCAAAGCAGACAAAATTAGAAGGGAAGCAATAAACTGGGAAACAGTTTTACATTCAAAGGTTCTGATAAAGGTCTCATTCCTAAAATATATAGAGAATTAACTCAAATTTATAAGAATTCAAGTCATTCTCCAGTTGATAAATGGTCAAAAGATATGAACACAATTTTCAGATGAAGAAATTGAAACTATTTCTATTCATATGAAAATGTGCTCCAAATCACTGTTGATCAGAGAAATGCAAATTAGGAAAACTTTGAGATATGACTACATATCTGTCATATTGGCTAACATGATAGGAAAAGATAATGATGAATGTTGGAGGGGATGTGGGAAAACTAGGACACTGATACATTGGTGGTAGAACTATGAATGGATCCAATCATTCTGGAGAACAATTTGGAACTATGGTCAAAAAGTTATCAAACCAGCACTGTTTCTACTGGGCTTATATCCCAAAGAGATCTTAAAGGAGGGAAAGGGACACACATGTGTAAAAATGTTTGTGGCCGCCCTTTTTGTAGTGGCAAGAAACTAGAAACTGAGTGGATGCCCATCAGTTGGAGAATGGCTGAATAAATTATGGTATATGAATGTTATGGAATATTATTGTTCTGTAAGAAATGACCAGCAGGATTTCCGAAAAGACTGGAGAGACCTACATGAACTGATGTTGATTGAAATGAGCAGAACCAGGAGATCATTACACATGGCAACAAGAAGACTATATGATGATCAATTCTAATGTACAGGGCTCTTCTCAACAATGAGATGATTCAAACCAGTTCCTATTCTTCAGTGATGAAGAAAGCCATACACACCCATAGAGAGACCTGTGGGAACTGAGTGTGTACCACAACATAGCTTTTTAACGCTTTCTGTTGATGTTTGCTTACATTTTTTTTCCTTCTTAGGTTTTTTTTTCTTTTCCTTTCTCTTTCTAGATCCGTTTTTTCTTGTGCTGCAAGAGAACTGTGTACATATTTATGCATATATTGGATTTAACATATATTTTAACATATTTAACAAATATTAGACTGCCTGCTATCTAGGAGAGAGGTTGGGGGAAAGGAGGGAATAATTGGAACAGAAAGTTTTGCAAAGGCCAATGTTGAAAAATTATTCATATATTCTGTAAATAAAAAGCTTTAATAAAAAAAGCTTTAAAAGCTTGAGAGTAGCCAATATAAATAAATGAATGAATGAATATATTTTGTTCTTGAGATCATTATGTTTTGCTTATATGCAGATAATATATTCTTTTAACACTGCTGTTTTTGTTTCTCTTCTTCCACATTATCATTCACCTCACTATATTTGTATTTCCTATCCTTAGTCCTCCTCTTTTTTGCTTCTTTAAAGAATTTGTTATAGATTCAAGTCTTTTTATTATGCTAATTAATCTGCTTTTTGGTCCATAATTCTGCCATTTGTTACATTTTAACCTCAGTTTTTAAGTTTCAGAGTTCTTTTTTCACCATCCAATTACATCCTGTTGCATTTCCCTGCTCTCTTTGGAATTCACATGGTTCTATATTTTAGCAGATGTTAGTTTAATTTCTTTGTCTTGAACAATCTATTTAAATTTGTGTTTATTAAATGTCTTGGTGGTCCTATTCCCTTCTCTTTTAATGTCTTCCATTTTAATTTATCTTCTTTTACTTTAGGTTTTTTATTTTCATTATTCCTGAGAACTTTTTAGTTTTTCTCTCTTCCCCCCCCCCATTTTATCCTTCACTTTCTGAATCTTCTTATAATTATGGTTTTATTACTAGGGATTGACCTCAAAGCTATCTCATTCTTTTCCCACATCACAGAATTAATCTTTTACAGCATTAAACTCAGGCCCAAAACACTTCTTAGAGACAAGATTTGTCCCAACTGAATGCTCATCCCCTTTCCTTCAGGTCTTTGCTGCTTCACACTCAACATTTTCCCTTTCTTCATTTGTTCTCTGCCATCCTACCATTTGAAGCTAAGTATGCTCCTATGCCCTTTTCCTCCCCCTTCTCTTCAAAGATTGAGCAAAGTTGAGATCTATTGCCCTTTGTACAGATGTATTACATAAAGGCTGAGGCAGGTTGTATCTCAGAAAAGAAATTTTTGAATTTCTTTCACAATATTACATAGTGGTTCAAGCGAGGTGCCAAAATATAGAGGTAAAAGGAACAGTGAATAATTGAATTGTGTTAGCATTCTCTGCTATTTCCTTATTCACTCCCTTGGTGTACTGGCCCATGGAGTCAAGCTTTAATTGTTTTCTCTCTAATGAAAAAGTCCTCTTTTACAAGAGTTCTTTAATGTTAGTGAGGATTGAAAAAAATGTCTAGTCCTACATCTTTTTGGTGACTTGACCTTGAAGTCTTGAATATTTTTCAATTATTATCTGTGGATTTTTAGAAATAAAGGTTCCCATCATTAAAAGTCAACATAGTTTTAGCAACAACAAGCCACTCTAATTTCTAAATTTTTAAGGGACAACTATACTGTTTAAGGGACAAATATACAGGAAAATCCTGTACATACAACATGTATAGATTCTAGGAAAGCACTTGGCAAAATCTCTTATAATCTAAATATGGAAATATGTGAGCTAGATAATGAAGTGGGGCCAGAAGATATCAATACAGAAGAAGGTCTGTAGTAGGACCCATCATGGATCTATGCTAATGAACATTTTTATGATTCAAATGAAGTAATTATCATAAAATTAAGAAATTTGCACTTGAAGTCTGAAGAGAAGCTAAAATATGGAATGACGAACTTGGAATCAAAAAGTCCTCCAAAGTTTAGAATGGTATACCAAAATCTAATAAGATGAAATATAATAAGAATACAGTCCATTTCAAAGTTTGGCTAGAAATCTCTTCTTGTGAAGAATATATGAGTCAGAGCACAACAAATAAAAATAAGAAATTTAGGCTTTAAGAAAGCCATAATGTGTAGAAGACAGATGGTGACTATTCCACTATAATATTCCCTTCTCAGACTTCATCTAGATTCTAGAGTATTTTGTTGAGCTTGGGCAGCCACTGTTTAAAAAAACATATTGACAAGATCACTCTTGTCCAGAAAGGAGATGCTAAGATTTTTTTAAAAATAAAAGCAATGCCATCAAGGGTTGGTTGAAAAATTTGGGTATCTGGTGTGGGGGTATGGTATTTTTGGAGTGGAAACCAAGCTGAATAATTAATGACAAATTAATGTTGAATATGGTATAAATTTAATAATACTGTTAATATTAAAAGATATACTTAGCAAATGGAATTTACATTTTCTATACTGTAGGGCCCAATATTTTTTTCCGTTCTTAAGGAGTCCTCCAGATGTATTGTTCCTCCCATCCCATCACACACACACACACACACACACACACACACACACACACACACACACACACACACACACCTGCTGGGCAACTCATCCAGATGGGCTGGGCTCACTGGGTCTACAGATTGCTAGACTAGTTCTCACTCCCATCAACAATCATTTCTATACATCATGAGGCTTTGCTCCTTAGAGCTGCTTCCTACAATATGACTCTGCTCTGTGTCTGAATCTCCATAAAGAGTAGGTATATTTTACTAAGTTCCTTGTGTCTCAACTGGATCTTGTATTCACTTGAACTTACAAACTCAAAAAATCAGATAAAATGTTAACATCTACTAACTTTGCTGCTAAAACCATGCCCACAAAGGGAAGGAAGGTTGCAGAGCAAGGGTCAAGGAGCAGGAGGAGAAAAAAATCACTTTCTCAATTTGATGCTGTCGTGGGGAAGTTCACACTCCACAAAACAGGTTCTCACAGAAGTCATACTGAAGAATTAACAAGCTAACCAAAGGTGTGGCCAATGTTTAACCAATCAATAGCAGTTGCTCCTTCCAATTCAACAAATAACTTGTTCACAATTCACAAGGGATGAAGGGAAATATACATATGTGTATGTATATATGTATATATATATATGTACACACATATAGCTTTATATATATGCATATAGTAGTTAGTCAAATATATTATTTGCCTTTTGTTGTTTTTTAAAATAAGTATATCCTGATCTACTAATTTAATCAAGAACTTATTTCTTCCTTTTCCTCTTCCTCAGACACACACATACATACATGCATACACATGTACTTGTAATATATAGTAATATATAATATTATATGTACATATAATATATAGGGTGTGTGCTGCCTATATGTATGCACATATATACATATATATGTAAAAAGGTACAGATGTATAATTTTTGATAGTCCCTTTCCTGTTTGGTTAGTGCTGTGACATCATTCTCATAAATAGCACTTATATGGCTTTTTAAGATTTGTGAAACATTTTACAAATATTACCTCATTTAATTTTTATCACAATCCTGGAAGGTAGGGAATATTATTATTTCCATCTTACAGATGAGGAAATTGAGGCAGAAAGCAGTAAATTGACTTGCCTGTCATAAATATCTGAACTAGGTCTGACTTTTTATCCACTGCATCACCTAGTTGCCTCATTTAATTATCATAAGATTGAGCTGCTAATTAATTAAAGCTAATGCAAACATGTTTTAAACAATCCAGACATAGCATTTTGTTATAAGCTTTAAAGTTTTGTGCAAATCCTTTCCTCCCAGTCTTCACTTGTGTCAAAAATTCCTTCCAAAATTTCTCTTCAGTTACAAAAGACTTGCATTAGCAAGTTTCATCTAGCTGTCTTAGAATGAGGAAGACCTGAGATCCAATGTTGTTTCCTATACAAAAGGATCTGTGACCTAGGACAAGACTTAACTTAACTTACTCAGGTAACTTTCTAAGACTAGGGATAACAAAGTTGTCAGTCTACATTAGTTAAAAGGAGTTTTCTCTCCAAGAGTTTACCATATCTAGGCAATCACAGGTTTGTAAAAGTCCAATAAAAAACCAGTATATACTGGTTTCTAACATATTCTATAAGAATATGTTAAATATCTTCTACTAATAGGCACCAAATCCAGTTTGCTGGGAGGGAAAGGGTGTTAGTGGGTTTTTTTTTTAATATCTTATGAAGCCACCATTAAACTTTGCTGGAGATAAAGCAGATTACAGATTCTGTTCAGAGCAACAGAAAATCGCATCTTTGTTATTTACATTACTGTTCTTAGGAAAGCTAAATATGGAAAAGTGATTTTAAAATACATTAGATGATGCTTTATGTTTTACTCATTCTAAAGAAACCTATTCAAGAATATGCTAAAAACAGAAACACAGTATGAAAGAATAAAGCTGATAAAATGATATTAGTTTATTATATCTATGAGTTTTTTTAATATATGGCAAAATTGTGCAATGAGAACAATTTTCTTGGGTGTTTTCTTAGGCCTTTAATATAAAAAGAGGTAAGGTTAGATAATTGCAATATACTGTTGTTTTTCACTTTTCACTCCTGATTTACTAAAAAATGCTTTTGGGATTTCGACTTTTTAAAAATAACTATAAAATGTAGTTTTTCTACAAGACACAATAAACTGGTATCGTTGAAACTCCATTGGATTTCCAATACTTCTATAACAATATACTATAATGACTCTATCTTTCTATTCAGTATATTTTCCATTATATCAGGGGCATACTAGTGACTTGCTTTCATAATTAATTTCTAGGAAAATCACCAAGGAAGGAAAGCCAGTAAGATTTAGAATCTTACTTCTATAGTGCTAGACTACTTTCAATCTACCGTTTGCATCCAATCACCAAACTAAAAAGCTGTACATTTTAGCAGGAGGAATGACTAACAATGGAGGATTGGCTGAATGTGGTAAATATGATGGAGAATTGTTATGCTGTAAAAAATGAAGAAAAAGATAATTTCAAAGAGACATGGAAAGACTAATATGAGCTGAAAGAATGAATCAAGCAGAATCAGAAGAATAATTTATAGAGTAAAATCAATAGTATAAAAACAAAAAAAATTTGAGGACTCTTAATGAAGAAAGAAATGAGCAGATTGAGAACAGTAAATGTTATATAATATCCATGCTTTTAGAATAACAACTTTGAAAGGTTAAGAACTAAGAAATATAATAACCATCCATTATTCCAGATGATTAACTATAAAATATATTATTTTCTTCCTGACAGAAAAGAGAAAATAGATTTTTGTTTATTATTTTTGTGAGGTTGTATATGCTTCAGATGCAGGGCACCTAGGTAGAGCAATGGTTAGAGCACTGGGACTAAAATCAAAAAGATCACAAAGATCATAATTTAAATATAACTTCAGGCACTTGCTACCTTTGTGATCCTGGACACTTCACCCCAGGCTACAACTGAAGAAGGAAATGGTAAACCATTCTAGAATCTTTGCCAAAAAAGAAAAAAAAATCCAATTGGTTCTCAGGGTCACGAAAAAGTCTGACAGGATTAAATAACAACAGCAGTGCTACATATGCAATGTATTGCATGCACTTTCAGATAAGGTCATTTATTGTTAGTTTTGCTTAATTGTTTTATTTTGCTACAGTACTATGAATTCAGAAAAGCTGAGAACCACCAGGTCTTTTTTATATATTTCTTTTGTATAAGAGCAAACAGGCCTCTTAGTGTTGAAAATAAATCTCTTAAAAATAAGAGTAAATAAGCCACTATTGATTTGTGAATGACTCCTTTGCCCTGGATATCTAACTTGACCTAAATTAATGTTGGTCCACCAGGAAGGCTCAGCAACTTGCCCATTGTCACAGAAACAATAAATGATGGTGGTAGAAATGGAACTCAGGGCTCCTGAATCTGTTTTTCTTCTTTGTGTGTGTGTTTGTGTGTGTGTGTGTGTGTTTCTATTTGGTTTTTATATTACAAATATTTACAGATCACCCCAATCTAAGAGATGTACTGTAACAGAATAATTTGGAAGACACCCTGAGGCGAACTTTTGGTAGTGTAATGAATAAGTATCACACATCATGGTTAGGAATTGATGGATTATGTAAAATATATATCATGGGAGGGAATTCCTGAATCAATAAACAGATCCGTTTACATATTTAAGGACACTGTGCTAGACAATTAAGGTTAAGAAAGACAAAATAGAAACAATGAGAAACAATTCCTGGACTAAAGAAGTTTATTTTCCACCAGAGTGGAAATTATTAACCTGGGATCTGGGAATCTTTTTGACTGTAATCTATAAAAACAATCTTTCAATAGAATTAGATGTTTTGTGGTCCTATGTATTTTATGGATTTAAAAATAGCCCTCTAAGAGGGGCTCAGTAGCTTCTCCAGACTTCCCAAGGCCTCAAGTCACACACACACACACACACACACACACACACACACACACA
>JAJPUD010002829.1:233806-278389 GCA_023553655.1 Myrmecobius fasciatus | reverse complement strand
CACACACACACACACACACACACACACACACACACACACAATTTAAGATCCACTGTACTGAAGTAATACAACACCACCAATGAATAATCACAAAGTAAACTGAGAAAAGAGACAGTCCCAATGCCTAAGGATCACTGCAGAAGGCTTTTTAGAGGAGGTGGCGCTGTGGCAAAGAAAAGGAAAACATGATATCTGACTGGTAGAGAAAATCATAGGCTGCAAACCTTTTTGAAGGTAGAAGATGACATGTTGAATTGGGGTAATTGCCAGTAGTCCAATTTGGTCAGAAATCAACCAAAATTATAAATTGATTTTACTTGTTGATTTATAAGTAAAATTTATCAAAGTTCACCGAGGAGAAAGAGGGAAGGCACATGTGAATAAATGAAGTCTAGAAATGGAAGTCTCCCGTTTCACCGGAAGAGAGTATTTGAAGAATTATATAAAACAGAGAAAGGAGAGTTGAAGGGAAGTTGTAAAGGATTTTAAATGCTATGTTCTTCTCCTTTTCCTGTGAAGAAATTCAGGAATGGAGGTTGAGAAGTTATTCCAGATACAAATTTGAACTGGACACAATTATGGGTAGTAATTCATTCCTTTTCCTATGAAGTAAAACTGCAAACTTGTATTTACCTTCCTTGCCTGATGTGAAAATAGAATCTCTCCCTCATTTAACAGCTTTTTGTTGATAAGAAAGGAAAAGTAGGTTGGGTCAAGATTTAAATACCAGGTTTAAGAGTTTGTATCTTCTCCTCTTCACATAAAAAAGTCCAGAGATGGAGGTCACAAGAAGTAATTCCAGATGTCAAGTTAAACTGGATACAATTATGGATAGCTATTTATTCCTTTACAGATGAAGTAAATGGAAAACCTCTATTTACCTTCCTTTCCTGATGTGAAAACATAATTTTCACCATTTAATAGCTTTTTCTTGACTTTTCTGAATATCCCATCTTGCAGGGAAAGAAAATGCCATTTTAAAAACTATAAATAGGCCTCAAGATAAAGCATTTGAAAAATTGCATGCAATGGGAATATTAAATAAATGTCTGTTTGGCATTTCTGTTTCACAAGATAGTATAGGAATACTGCTCTTGTTGCTGTTACCCTTTTGCAACCAATGGAAGAAACATTCACAAAGATGAGACTTCTTAGAGGAGTTATAATGTATAAATAGTGATGCTGAATAGTCAAGGCCATGCTTTTTTAATCATATAACTTAAACCTTTGTAAAGTCCATACTGGAAGTACAAGCAAGAACAATCCCAGAATCCTGTCCTTTTAAGAATCCTGACCATTTTCAAGCAACAGCTAAATTCTTGGTTGCACCATATGGATTCCTCCCTAATCATTTGTTTCAGAAGGGAAGCATGAATATAGAAATAATTTTGATAGGAAGGAAACCTTAATATAAAATACTTTTTTAATAAAAATCCCATCAGGTTCGACTGAGTCCAGTGAGGATTTTAACCCATTTGTGACTCCCAGATAAAGAGAACTTAGAAAATTTTATCTTTTCAAATGGCTTTATTAGGAAACCATTGTTTCTACCTTCCTTATGTACACTAAACCCACAGCTATGGTGAAAAGATGAGAGTACTAAGCAAAATACCTATCAAGATACAATTGCCTACAGGTTGCCATATGGCACAGAAAAGATTATAGTGCCCTGTAGTGGTTAATCCTGGACTTGGAATTGGGAAGACTTGGATTACAATCTTACCCAGGACACTAGCTATTTTGAGGTTTTTATGCCCTAATACATGGTCAATTTTTGTATAAGTTACATGGACCGCTGAGAAAAAAGTAAACTCCCTACTGTCTCCATTCAATTTTCTCCATAGATCTATCATATCTAACTTATCTAGCAAATGGTTTACCTCCCTAGTTTCTTTCTTATTTATTTTGTGGTTTGATTTATCTAACTCTGAGAGAGCAAGGTTGAGATCCCCCACTAGTATAGTTTGGCTGTTTATTTCTTCTTGCATCTTTCTTAATTTCTCCCCTAGGAATTTGTGTGCTATTGCACTTGGTGCATATATATTTAGTATTGATATTGCTACATTATCTATGGTACCCTTTAATAAAATATAGTTTCCTTCCTTATCTCTTTTGATTAGATCTATCTTGGCTTTTACTTGATCTGAGATAAGGATTGCTACCCCTGCTTTTTTTGTTGTTCACCTGAAGCATAATAGGTTCTGCTCCAGCCCTTTACCTTCATCCTATATGTGTCACTATGTTTTAGATGTATTTCTTGTAGACAACATATTGTGGGATTCTGCTTTTTAATCCAGTCTGCTATCTGCTTCCGCTTTATGGGAGAGTTCATCCTATTCACATTCACAGTTAGAATAACTAATTCTTTATTTCCTGCCATCTTATTTACCCAAGTTATGTTTTTCCCTCTCTTTTCCCTTTTCTCCCTTCCTCCCTCCTCAGTACTTTGCTTTTGATGACCCCCTCCCCCAAACAATCCTCCACCCTTTAAATCCCCTCCCCCTTTTTTTACTCCTTTCCCCTGATTCTTCTATTTTCCCTTCTATTAGTTTATCCCTTTCTTTTCCTCCTTTCCCTCCCACTTCCCTCTAGCAACAGACAAGTTTCTCTGTGAAATCAAATGTCTGATATACACTTTTAGAGCCCAACCTGATGAGAGTATGATTTACACAATGCTCATCTCCCTCCCTTCTTTCTCTCAATTATATTAGGTTTTCATTGCCTCTTCATGAGATATTATCTTGTTTTTACCTCCTTTTTTTAAATCTTATTTTACCACTTTTTCCCTCTTTTCCCCAGTATGATAACTTTTCCCCCTCTAGTTTTCTTTTTCATATTATTAAAGTATTATCTAGCTAATTATACCCCCAAACTTTAAGTATCCCCATAGTAGAAATAAAGTTCTCAAGAGTCCTTTCCTTTTTACCTTTTTATGCTTCTTTGAGTTCTATGTTTGGAGGTCGAATTTTTTGTTCAAATCTGGTCTTTTCATTAGAAATAGGTGAAATTCACCTATATCATTAAATGACCATCTTCTTCCCTGGAGGATAATGCTCACTCTAGCTGGATAGGTTATTCTTGGCTGTAATCCAAATTCCTTTGCCTTTCAGAATATCTGGTTCCAAACCCTTCAATCCTTCAATGTGGAGGCTGACAGATCATGTGTGATTCTAATTATAGATCGTTAGCATTTGAATTGTTTCTTTCTAGCTGCTAGCAAAATCTTTTCCTTGGTGCAGTAGTCCTGACATTTAGCCATGATATTCCTTGGGGTTTTAATTTTGGGGTCCCTTTCAGGAGGTGATCAGTGAATTCTTTCAATGGTGATTTTGCCTTCTGATTCTACAGTCTCAGGGCAGTTTTCTTTCAGGATTTCCTGGAAGATAGTGTTTAGATTCTTTTTTTCATCATGGCTTTCAGGAAGTCCAATAATCCTTAGATTGTCTCTCCTAGATCTATTTTCCAAGTCAGTTGTTTTTCCTAGGAGATATTTCATATTTTCTTCTAATTTTTCATTTTTTTTTGTTTTTGTTTGATTCTTGAATTCTTATTGAGTCATTCACTTGCATTCGTTCAATTCTTATTTTTAAAGTGTTGTTTTCTTCAGTTACCTTTTTAAGCTCCTTTTGTAACTGGCCAATTTGTTCATTGCACTCCTTTTCCACTTCATTAATTTTGTTTTTCAGTGCATTATTGTCTATTTCCAATTTACCAATTTTGTTTTTCAATAAATTGGTGTCTTTTTCATATCTCTTTTGAAGGGCATTATATCCTTCTTGCACGGATTTCAGTTTATTTTCCCATTTATCCTCAAGCTCTCTTTTGAGATTCTTTATGCAATCTTCCAGAAAGGCCTTTTGAAAAGGGGACCAGTGATGGTCCTTGCTGACTTCCTCTGGAGTTTTGTCTAAAGGAACCTCAGGATCTGGGGTCTGCCCTTCTTTCTCTCGATAGGAGCTGTCTATGGTGAGAGCTCTCTTTTGCTTCTTCATTTTTTTTTTTAGACAGCGTGGAGGTCTGTTTAAGGCTAGAAATGCGGTGGCTGAGGTACTTTGCCCTGGGGCAATTCTGGGAATTAATTTAAGGTGCTGGGCCGGTGGGGGCTAGGACTAAGTCCGAATTACTCCTTAAACAAGGCAAGTCTGCCAGAACACCTGCCCCCAATCAGGGCAGAGTGTCCTGAGTGCCTCAGATAAACTCCAGGTGTTTGGAGTTTGGAGTTTGGAGTTTCTGCCACACTGAGCTGAGTCCCACCCTCACTTCCAGGTTGCACCAAGTAAAATGTTTATCCCTCTGCTCAAGTAAAACAAACCTGACATGAAGTTCTTCAGAGGTAACTGGAAGCAGTGTCCAAGTATTTCTGGAGTCGTTGACTTGAAGATCAGTTCAGAGGCTTATTTTATTGTTGATTTGAGAGAAGATCGGAGGAGGACGCAGAAAGTCACATTCTCACTTCGCCATCTTGGCTCTGCCCCTCAAGACACTAGCTATAAACTAGTCACTGGACAACTCACTTATCCTCTCCAAATCTGTTTCTTCTTTTTAAAAATAAGATAATTAGACAAGACAGCCTCTAAATTTCCTCCCAGTTGTAAATCTATGATCCTATGATCCATAGCAGAGATAGTACCAAAACTTATTTGCCATAGGATCACTATCTATCAGGACACTTTACAGATAGTTTAGGCTATTTCTTTTCCTTGTCTGGCTTATAGTCTATTTAATATGGCTTCCTAAGGGAATTAAAAAAAAAAGATCACCCATATGAAGTTTAACAGTCACAGGTTCCCACAGCCTTCGTGTAGTAGTATCAAATTTTGGAATGTTGGGTTAGAATCAGGTAGTGAATATTGCATGGGTTCTGTAGAACCAACAAGCAAGAATACATTTAAGCAAGCTTTAAGGAATGGGCCTTCATTGACCAGTCCCCCAGTATACATGAAAAAGTTGGAGCCCATCTGCCCATCTGTAAGATTCAAATGTATTATATTATTATGTACATATTGCAAGGGGTTGAATTGGAATGCTTCTCAAGGCACTGGATATGGATACTTTGATCTGTGGAAGGATATGTGCTCTGGCTCCTTGCTAGAGGGCGTGTACAATTCAATATTTAGTCCCTGTGATAGGAGAGCTTTTCCTGGCTAAGTCACTAATCACTTTTGGAATAGCATTTCTGTAACTGGTACAAAGGGACCAATTAGGAACCTGTTTACTTATGTCTTTTAGGAAAGGGTCAGAACACATCTCCTCATAGATCCAAACTATGTACAACCAATTCCATGAAAATTTTCCTAAAACAACATTCCCTGCCCCACATCTTTCAATGTAACTATAGTGCATTGTAAACTTTAAAGCACTTTACAAATTAATTATTATTATTATTACCATTACATAATTTTAGACCTCCATTTTTGAATTTTATCTCATCAAATTATAAGCTAATAGAGGACAAAAACCATTTTGAAACAATTTTTTACTCAATAACTTCAATGTATGCAAGGTATTTTCTTTACAAAAACCCAATAAGATAAGTACTTTGAATATTATTATTATTATTGCCATTTTACAGTTGAGAAAACAAAGGCATAGTCCTTTGGCTAGGGAAACATAATAGTAAGTGTCAAAGTGGGATCTTCTTGCTGTATAGGTGGGTATCCTTGGCCTTAATTAAACCTTAATGTCTCTCATTCTATCTTTCAGAAAGCCCCACTCATCATAGATGTGCAGAAACCACTTGCTGCTAAGCTGATTTTTAGCTAAAAACTCTTCAGATTTTTTAAAAGTTGGTTTATTTTGAATTAAATCCAAAGTATCCTATCCAGATTGTTTCTTCCTGTTAATGGAGAAAAGCAGATGTAAATTGGAACAGTAGGAGACTTTTCTAGCACTAAAACAAAGATTGTGACTTGGAATTCCAATCCTTGTCCAATTATCTGTTGCACATAAGGATAAAAGAACATTCTATTGATACATCTACAATACCTTTTTATCATATTTAATACACTGCAGGAAACACAAATAATTAGTTTCAAAAATGCCTGCATTCCAGTATATGCAAATAGATAAGGAGCTTCCTTTTTTGTTAGTTGGGGGGAAATGGTTTTATCTTCTCCACCAGACACATTTTATACTCACTTAACTACTCAAAATCGTGCATTTTGCCTACTTTAGATTAGTTTTAAATGTTGGATGAAGAAATAGATCGCTGGACATAATAAAAGATAAGGGATTTTCAAGATATCAACATTCCATACTGCCTATAGGATTTTTCTTTCTTAGATCCTGCAGAGAGGAAAACAGCAGATATAGAGATGAGAACTTGGTAAGGAAGGCAGTTCAGACTTTGCACTGCTGAGAACAAAGCTCCTAGATAAGAAAAGAAGAAAAGCTATCATCTTCAAAAGGTTTTTGAAAGCAAAAGTACTTTAACAGTCCCAATATTTGCTCATTTTGCCATTGCTAAAATAGTATGGCTACCTTCATTATAATAATTACACTGTTTTATACTTTCAGAGTCATTATTATTGCTGACATCCATCAGTACAATTATTTGTCAGCTAATTAGGTTGATTCCCCCCCCCCCAGTAAAGAGATAAAATTCATTGGCCAGATAGAGTCCATGAATGGATCAAACCAGGGTGGAAATAGCATCTAAGTCTACTGTGTGGGAGTAGGAGCACAACACAGCTACCCAAGGCTGCTGTCACACATCCCATGAGCAATGAGTCCAGCACATCTACAATATTTTTAAGGTCTTATATATGCTAGACACTCTGTACATCATTGGAGAAAGAAGGATGAAAAATGACAGTCTGTGCCCTTAAGAAGCTTATTTTTAAATTGCACAAAAAAGTAGAATGGAAAGTTATAACAGCAAAAAACAGGTTTGCAAAAAATACAATAATACATCTAAGAAGGGCAGATTGGGACTGATGGATTTTTATATTTTTATTCTTTGTTTTTAGTTTCATAAGCATTTCTAATTTTTATAGTTTTATTTTGAACTTAACAAAGAAAAAGCATTTAAACCATACATAAAATAGAACATAAAAAAGAAAATTGCATATGAAAGAAGGAAAGAAAGAAAGGAAAAAAGAAAGGAGAGGAGAGGAGAGGAGAGAAGAGGAGAGGAAGGAAGGAAGGAAGAAAGAAAGAAAGGAAGGAAGGAAGGACTTCTATATTTGTAATGTCTGAAAATATACATCTCATGCTATAACTGGAGCTCATCATCACTCTGTCTGGAAGTAGACAGCATGCCTCATCATTGATTCTTTGAAACCATAGTTGGTCATTGCATTAATAAGGTATTTTAAGTCTTTCCAACATTATTTATCTTTAAACATATACTTACTGAACAAATTATTCTCCTAATTTCATACTACATCAGTTCAAATAAACTTTCAAAGATTTCTCTGAAGCTTTCCTTTACATCATTTTTATAGTACAACAATTTTCCAAAACAATTGAATAGTGTAATTTTTCCAACTGTTTTCCTATTCCTTACCAGTTCTTTGCTTAATACAAAATAGAAAATATGAATCATGAATATTTGTTTTCTTTCTTTAATCTCATTATGACATAAATTCACTAGTAATATTGCTGCATCAAAGTGAATGCACAATTTATTGATATTTTGAACATAGACTAAAATTGCTTTCCTGAATGGCTAGAAAAAAGCCATAGTTCCCAGTATTGTTAGTGTTCCTATCTTTTTTCCCTCTGCTTTTCCAACAATTGTCATTTTCCTTCCTTGTTATATATTCCTAAGTACTGATATTTTCCTAGAGTACCCAAAGTAAAGTGGAAAGAAGTTGAAACAGGTTTGATAATATAACTCTGGTCTCCAGAACAGGTTACTGTGGCTTAATCACCCCAGAAACTGGCCATTGCTCCCTACTTCCTAGACACTTGTTCACTGTGGCAGAGTTAAGTTGTAATTAAATTCCCATCCCTCATCCCTCATTCTTTATTAGGAAGTTCAGAAAATATCTTATTTTTACTAGGCTAGACAGCCATCATTGTCTTGCCCTACAAATGAAAGGCTGTCTTCTATTAATATCACATCAGCTCTTTGCCTAAAATTCCCTGTAACTACAGAGCTGTATTGGAGCCAGCTTAAACTATCTCATGAGAGCTGATTAACAGGAATCTATAACTCAAAAATCATCAAATATTATGAATCAGAACTTAATTGATTTATTGATTATCTAGGTTCAAGAAAATGAAGGGAAATTTTTGATGATGCAGACTAAACTTAAAAATGTGTGCATATATATGTATGTATGTATGTGGATAGTTGAGAGCTAGTTTTTAAACATTTACCAGTGCATTGCTGTCTTTAAATTTGAGTACTGAATAACTTGGGATTTTGTATCAGAAGTGCAATCTGTGTCATATCTAATCATTAAACTGCTTGTACAACTGGAGTCAATATGTTGATGAAAGGAGTTCCCCCTGCTATGCTGTTTTTCATTATCATATGTCCCTCTTGCCTTCTCCCATACCTGTGCAGCATTATTACTTTTGGGGAACAGTTTCCTCCCCCCTTTTTTTCTCTAGGAAACAATGAAACAAAGAGAGAAATTAACTCACTCAGGGTTAGTTTGCCAGGGATCAATTCTCAAAAGCCCAAAGTCTCAGGTGTGTTTAGTTCATGGTTTAGATCTAGTAATAAATTAGAAAAAAAAAGTGTTTCGATTTGACCACTTCTTTAGGGAAACTTTACATTTTTAGCTTCATCTCAATTTCCTCTTTTGTATATACTCTAGAATACACCAAGTAAAATAGACTTTCCTTTCTAAAACATACCCTGTACCATACTGCCTCTCTGCTTTTGTTTTCTACACATGGAATGACATTTCTCCCATTAATTCCAATCCATGTCTTAAAACTCAATTCAAATTCTACCTCATCTACCAAACCTTGTTTAATGTCCCCCCACCATAACAGTTTTACCATCTAGAACTCCTCTAGGGTTTTATTTGGAAGCAGGTTGATGCACTTATATAATATTTTGTAGCATAATTATTTTATATTATTCTCCTACTAGAATGTAAGTGATACCAGGATAGGAGTTAGTAGTAAATTAGGAAAAACGTGATTCATCTTGACCATTTCTATGTGAAACTTTGACAGTCTGGAGCCCAATATATCTATTCTATGCCCCACATATTATGTTTGACAAATGAATGAATAAACAAAAACTTCAGTGATTTCTTTATTTGAAAAAATCACTTATCAAATTACCTTGAATTATTGATAGAAATAATTCATTCTTTTTATTTTAATGTTGTTGTGGACCTGTGAACTCTTAGTGCAGAAAATAATTACAATGATCCAAATCCAGATCCTGACCTATAAACTATACTTTTAGTGCATTTTCTGAGACACTGAAGGATCCAATGCCTTGGCCAAGAACAGAGGTATGATTTAAATCCTTTCGTTTTGTCTCCAAGCTTCACTTACCAAAATATAGTTACTCTCATCTACCAAAATATAGTTACTCTCAATTCAATCTATGTTGATTACAAATCCATGTTCTTTTTCATCTCCATAATTATCACCAAGTAGCAACTTGTCTTCAGGTTGTGTCAATGGCACACAAATCCATATCCATAACCAGGATGAATTGTCAAGGTATTTTCACCAATATATTAACAATTAAAGCTTAGTGACATAACCTAGCAGTAACTAAGCTTAACACAATATATCATTAGCAAAAACATAATTTGTCTAGAAAAAAAAGTGGTAAGATAGAACAATACCCCACTTCCTTTGCCAGTGGCAGCAACCAAGGCTCAACTAGCTTATACTCTTCCATGACCCTGTGATGTCCCTGGCAGCAGTTTTATAAAGTCCTGACATCCTTTCCTTCTATGACCCTAAATAAATTTGTCTTTAAAAGTTAATTTGTGTAGATACCTTTTCTTTCATTTATCCTAAAAACAAATATTTGTAGGTAGAAGTCAGTTAATCTTTTATAATATATCTAGAAGAACTCAGAGAAAGATGTGGTATAAATATAAAACTGCAGATTAAAAAGATTTTTAAAGAAAAAAGAAACAGTGCAATGGGCATCTTTTAAAAGCATACATTGCTTAATAATAATAAGTGTTTTATAATTATCTCCTTTGATCATCATTAGAACCATTATTTTCTCCATGTTAGAGAGAAAAAACAGATTTTTTAAATAGTTCAGATGACTTGCCCAGTGCAACAAAGCTAGTAAGCTTTGGGGCCAAATTTAAACTCAGATCTTCCTGACTTCAGACCCAGACCTGTATCCACTGTACCACCTTGCTTCCCTGAAAGCTATTTTATGGGTTTTAAGGGTTAATAACATTTTATTTTCTACTATTCATGAGAACCTCCACTGATAATTGCTTAAATCAAACCCCTAATTATCAAAATACTTACAGCAAAGAGATCTAGAGCTGGAAGGGATTTCAGAAACCATTAAGTTTAAAGCATTCATTTGTAAAGGAAAAAAACTAAGACCCATAGAAGGTGAAATGGCTTGCCAATCTCATAAAGTTTCAGAAGCAGAATTTGAAACCTGGTCTATTTTCACTGCCTTCCTTCCATTGTACTGTGATATGTGGAGCATATAGAGTTCTCACGGAAGACTAGTACCTCTGGTGTGAGAGCTTAAGTGTATCTAACTGACTCCTGAGACCATGCTCCACTTTCCACCCAGCTGTTTAGCAATCCACCCAGGATTATCGTGTTTAGTTATGACTAATCTTTCTGGTGTGAGAGCTTGCCAAGCCCTTTTCAAGGCTGCTCATTGACCTGTCGCCCAACTCTCATTTGTGTCTCCAGCCATAGCCCGGTAAAATCTTTTCAGCAGATGGGATAAACAGTTTGAGAGTGAGCTAGTCAGACAGTGAAGAGGCTAGGATCATCCACTGCATCCGGGGTCATTTCCAGTTACTTTGACACTGGACTTAAATGTCTCTGGAAGAAAAAGTAAGCCTGACACTTTGCACAATTCTACCTCACTTAAATCCAATTTATGTGTAAGTCAATATCTCACCCTATGATGTCACTGGTTCTCTTTGAAAACTAAAGATAAACAATCATGATATGTAACACATTTGGATATCATCACAGGTGCTCTATAACAAATGCCAATATCTTTCTCTATCACAGCAATGCCAATGGAGATCAAATATATTATTGAGGGAGCACTCCTGGGTATGTGAAAGAAAAATAAGTATGAGATTAATTCTAAGTGAAAAGTTTTAATCTGGTCCACTTTGTAATTTATGTTTTTAAGGTCTTCAGCCACATTTAGCTTTTTCTAGAAAATGTGCAGTGAATGAATAATCCTTCAAATATCAGCTGTGTCTTCATATATAAACTAAGGTCAAAACTATGCATCAAACTGATAGCTAGTTTCAAGCAAGTTACACAAAAAAGGTAACTGGCTGCTTGTTTTCAAAAGAAACAAGTGGTTCTATTGTATTCAGCCAACTTGAATTTCTATAAATTTGTGTGTGTGTGTGTGTGTGTGTGTGTGTGTGTTTACAACCAGAAGTAAGCAAGAAAGGGGACATTATAAAAATGAAATATGCCCCAGCTTTCTTGCTATAGGCTCTAAGAGTGAATGATTATCAGAGAAGGAAATGGTATTTGTACTATTTTGCAGTAGCTGCTGTAGATATTTAGTCCAAAAAAAGTAATTCTCTGTCTCTTCTCATTATGTCTTGCTGGAAGGAGGGGTGAAGAGAAATGTATCTATAGTGGAAAAGACTCCCTTTTTCTCCCCTCATTAGACTAGCAACAGATTTCATTTTCTCCATGGTGACCACAGGAGTGTGACCATATACTTAGTCACTGGTGCTCATTATACTTGGATCTAATAGGTATATGGGTAATTACAGCCTTGCTGCTGGGTGATTGTAAATGTGCTTGTTATCTCACTGTGTCTACTTTGAGTTTGCAGGAGTACAACATGTACTGTACCTGTTCTGGCTATCGGTGGAAAGCAGACTTTTTATATCTACTGGAATGAGAATACAGCTCATTAATACATGGGTTTGGATGCACCAAGGGTCAGGGAATACTCTCCCCAACATTTTCCCCACTCCAAGTCATATGCAAACCAAAGAAATCTGCCCATACATAGCTCATCAATACCAAGAGTAAGAATCACTACAGCAAACTGTTCTCTCACTTGGTCATTAACTTTTTCTCCCAACACCAGTATGGTTTTCTAAAGAGTTAGATGCCTGGATGATAGTATTTCATTTGCGTGATGACTTGTCTGTGTAACAATCATTTGTTCCATAATTTTCCAAGTTCTTTTTATTTTGCTTTTACAAAATGGCCTGAGAAGCAAAAAAAGGGAAGCTTTGAAGACCTTGAAAGCTCATAGTAGCTTCTAGCATCATGAGACATTCTCCCAGAGCACTTACTGTATCTAGTGCCTTGAGCAAACTAATGCACCTCTCTAAACACCTTCATTTTTTTTTATCAAAGTCACTAGGAAGAAACTCAGGTCTTCCAAGATCGGAGTCCTTAAGTTTGTATTCAATCCTATAATGAAATGCTAGGATATTTTTAACAGTGGCAGTGCCCTTGACTGAATAAGTTGCCCAGGAGGGAATTTCAGCTTCAAGATATGACTTTTTGTACTCCCTCCTCTGAACTTAATGCCCCTTATCTAACTGGGGTACAAACAGCATAAAATACCAGGGATATGTCAGCAGGAAAAATAATCTAAAGAGCACATTATGTCACAAAGGGCAGAAAAAAATAGAACAAGTAAGGAAAGGCAAAGAATGGATGTTGACTCTGTGTTCTAGTCATAGAAGTGAAAAGCTTTGGAAACCCATATGGCCAGATGGGATTTGGCTATTCTCTTCTTTAATAACTGCATTTCTGCAGTAAACCTTCATAGTTTTTAAAGAAAATGAATTTTTTACTTTATCCTTGGAAGCCCAGAGTTTGAGTTGTTTAAGAATGACTGCAAGATTTCCTTTAGTCAGGAAAGAAGGCTCTCCTAGACCTTACTGAGAAGACAAATGCTGTTTTGCCATAACTTTTCTGTTCAGGGATAATTCAATGAGTTGTTGGGGATGGAGGCTCATGAGAATCAAGGCAAGGATGTAAATAAAATATGCTATGTATAAATATGTGAATGCAACTTCTTTCTCCAAAAATCTAGTTTAGTCTATAGTTGGGTCTCCCTCATTCATATGTTGCTCAAACTAATTTTCACTTCATGAATTCATGCCTCAGTTCATTTGTCAGTCCTAGTACTTTGTGCTATATCTTAAAGGCAGATTCATTTTCATTTATATTAATGAATTAAAGTTCCACCTATCCAAAGAGCTGAATTTCATCTAAAAACATTTGGTTGACCTCATGTAACCACTGTTGTTTCAAAATCTGTTTCACAGCAGAGGGGATTGCTCGATTAGTTTTTCTTTTCCTAAATTTAATGGCAAGCCACAGCCCATCAGCAGCTGGAAGGTTGCCTTTCCTAAGGATCCATTCTTGCTAAATATTATCTAGGATTCAAAACTGTAAAATTGTCTGATAATGGAATATTTCACTAACAATTTTCCATCTTCCCCTCCCCCTTTGGCCTTTATGATATTCAGGATTTAAAACAGGTAGGATCTTGGTTCTACTCCATTTGTTTTTACGTGTACTAATAAAAGAAGGTGGTGTGGCTTTCTCAGAAGGCCACATTTTGCATAAGATTTGCAATAAGGGAAATATATTACTTTATGTTCAAAACCATGTTCTTGAGAGATAATGTAGCTTCATGTGTTGAAAAGATTCTTAGGCATAGAGGAGATGAAGTCCTAGTATGTTCTAGGGGAAAATCATTCAATATCTGTAAGATCTTACATCCTCTTCAATAAAATAGTTATATTTATGCCACTTCTTAATGCTATTAACAGAAAGATTGTGAAAAAAGTGCTTTGTAACTCTTAGAATACAATATAACTGTGAACCAACACAATCAGGGAAACCTAGGACCATTCAGTGCGGTTGGGGGGATAGGCGCCCCCACAAAAAAGAAATATAATGTTGAGTATATAGCTTTGTGGAAAAGATATTGGAAAAATAGTAATGATAATAATAAAATAATAATATTTGTATAGTGTTTTAAGATTTTCAGAGTGCTTTACAAATATTATCTTTAGTATCAAGACTTTTATTTCTACAGTGTTAGAAAAATAATGGGCTTCAAAGTCAATCAAATGACATAAATCAGAATGATTCAGTGACATGAAGAACAGAGATGCTGAAGCACACATGACTAACTTGTACCTCAGGGATATAGCACAGCTCACATACCAAAGTGGAAAACTCCCTAAAGATTCCTGTGTAATAAGGCAGGTTCAGTGAACTGGAGAATGTCACCAGGGATTTCAGGAGACTTAGAGCAAAGATTTTTTTCCAGTTGAAATCTCTTAATTAAAAGTGGGGGGGAAGGTATGGACATGAAAGAAAAGCCTGTTTTATTTTAGGAATGAGTAAATGAACGCAAATAAAGTACTGAAGGACAAAATTCTGTTTTGAACTCTCACAAAATAAAAATCAGTTTTGTATTTGACTTATTAAGTTTATTTTCTTTTGTACTCAAGACAAAATGGAACAAGTAGCCATATTTACCAGCTTAGCCATTAAAAAAAAATTTGGTCACCATGTCCAAACTCACAGGACCTAAAAAGAACCAGAATGGATTTATATTTACTGGTGACAGGTTAAGCTGATAGTCACCCATACAACATAGCAATCATGGTTTCTGGCATAAAAGGAACCTGTTTTTGACAAGTCCAATCTTGTTACCTATTCTATAAATATAAATATCCTTCCTTCTTGAGATCAAGGATTCATTTTAAAAAATCAGTCTGAGAGTGGAAAATCCTCAGGATTTCTGTCCAAAACAGAAACAATTGCAATCTACACACATCAGAGCCCAAACAAAGATCAAATGAGTTTTGGGTTGGGACCTGTTGTTGGCCAATCAGTGACAGTCAGAGTGTTTGGGGTTTACTGCAGAGAGGGAGGAAGGGAGGGAGGGAGGGAGAGAGGGAGGAAAGAAGTTATATTGCCTAACTGGAACTGGCTAGATGGGTACCCTGTGGGGCAGCTACTGATACTCATAGACTGTTGTTTGTCCATTCTGAAAGGAGACCATGACATCAGGAAGGTGACACCGTGAATTACAAGTGAATTAGATTGAAGTGAGGGAGGATTGTGCAAAGAAGCCAGCTTCACTTTCTCCTTCCAAGCCATCTGGGTCCAGAAACATGATGTAGATGAGAATGACTGGAGATAATCCTGGATACAGTAGAAAAGAGACTATTACCTTGCTTCATTTATTACCGAGCCTTAATCACTAAACTGAGACCTCTTAAAAAGGCAACTGGTCAATTCCAATTAAGCAAAGCAACTCCATCCTTTTTTCCTTCTTTCCCTCTCTCTCTCCTTTAATTCCCTCCATCATCTCCCTCTGTCTACAAAGGTTATCATAATATTACTTGTGGATGCTCTGCCAAAAGGAACATAAATTTTGATCACTGAAACATCTCAAGATATGGTGAGGTTTGTGGGTTAGATTTCTTTCTTAAGGTCTTAAATTCAAATCACTCTGGCTATCATTGATTGGCCAAAAATAGGTTCCAGTCCAAGACTCATTTGATCATTATTTAGCAATTTGTCAACAATAGCAATTGTTCCTGTTTGGGTCAGAAATCCTAAGGGTCTTCCCCTCCCAGATTGGGGTGTGTGTGTGTGTGTGTGTGTGTATTTGACTACATAAAAGAAGCCATTTTTTTGCCTCAATATTTACCTAACTTTAATCACTGAAAGGATGGTGATTGCTTCAGTCAAACTGAAACCTAAGAAAGACCTTAAATTGAAAACATCAAGGTCTTCTTTCACATCCAGGGTCACCTCCAATTATCCTCATATATATATGGCCGCTGGATTCAGATGGCAATGGAGGAAGAAAGTGAGACTGGTGACCTTGCATAGCCCTCCCTCACTTAAATACAACTCACTTTCAAATACATGGCATCACCTCCCTGATATCATGTTCCTCCTTTAAAATGTTATTGTTTAACAAACAATAACAAGGATTCATGCATAGCACAGTCAAAGAGACCATCATTAACCTGATCACCATGGTGATATTCCTCCTATAGATGATACCGAGGGTATCATCCGCACTCTCCTTGAAAGTTCAAGCCCATTAATAACAAACAGCTCAATGAACAGAAAAAATGAGCAATCTCCCCAAATTAACAATTCTCTTCCAGTTTCAATTTATGTTCTTGTTCCTTTGTAATCATATACATGAGCTGAGCAATCATACTAATTATAGTCATCATCATGTGTTAAATTAAAAAAAGAGAGAAATGCAGATGCCATTTCTTCAAAAACACATGATTTTGAAACATATGGAGGGAAGTATTTTCTTTGAACTCAGTTACTTCTTGAACGGCTGTAATCGGCTATCATAAAATTATTTCAAAGACGAATAATAATAGATATCCTTTATACATAACTTTAAGGTTCACAAAGTGCTTCACATGTTATCTCATTTGATCTCACTGTAATCCTTTGAGGTAGATGCTACAATTATCTCCATTTTACAGATGAAAGTAGCCTCTTTCAATCAATTATATGTGCGTATGCATGTATATATATATATACACATATATATGGGGAGATAAACGTGTGTGCGGACATACATACGTGTATATGTACATACATACATATACACAAAACTGGAAATAGGTAGATGATAAATAGATAGATAGATAGTCTCCATTCTTCTTTTCCAGTTTTAGAGTTTTTCTCTTCTCCTGATTTAGTGACTCTATGAGCAAACCAAAGTGGAGGCCTCCAAAAAATAAACTGGCCTACAGACTCCCCTCATTCTGTTCCACCTATATTATATTTTGGAAGGACAGAATTACTTTAAATGAATAGAGGATCCCAAATTGCCTTATCTACTAGCATATGTATATAGTAACCAATAGGGGAGTCTTCTTTATATTAATGAAATCACTTGTCTAGTTCCTATACTTACATTATATTTCTTTTTCTCCTAACATTTAAAAGTAATACATAACTGTTTTAAATGGGTGCTTATCAGTTAACATCTGTTATAGTATTCATATAAGGCTCTTAAGTTTTACCAAGAATTTTATAAATATTATTTCACTTAATCTCAAATAGAGAGCACAAAAGACAGACATTCTTAGCCAGGGGACACTCTACTTGGCCTTTGGCTCTTAAGATAGTTATGGCAATTTGTAGGCCTAGCTCCAGTCAATATACATTTATTTCTGTATAGTATATGCCAGGAACTATGTTAACTGGTGGGGATTTACAAAGAAATGGGGAATTCAATCCCTGATCTCAAAAAACTCACAGGAAATGAAGGAAATAACATGTAAACAACTATGTACAAACTCTTTTTAGGATAAGTTGTAAGTAGCCTACAGAAGGAAGGCGCACAAATTACGGACGACTAGAAAATTTTTTTCTGTACAAGGCAGGACTTTATCTGCACCTCCAAGGAATTCAGGGAAACCAAAAGGTAGAGATTAGGAAGAACATTCCATGCCTGGTGAAAAGTGATTAACAATTATGTGTCCTTACATATCTATTACCTAAGCTTATTTATTCTTCTCACAGATGAAATATTTATTTATGGGGAAGTATGCGTCAGGTTTATAGGAAAGTATCTTGGTACTACTTATCTTATTATGCTATTTTAGTGAATTCTTTTGTTTTGTATTAAATACTCTGGCTGATAAGTAAAAGTAACATCAATGGGGGATTATAAGTTATGGATTTGAAGATGTGGACTCACAAAGTACTGAACCTGAGATATCTTTTCTGAAGGTCCCATATGTGAAGAAGGCTGCCTATGTGTTACATTAAATAAGTATAATGAGCACAATGCACTTGAATTCAAAGAGTTGTGTACTGGCATAGAACTCAGACAAAACAGCTAGACACATGAAAAATCTTGAATGATTTTTAGTTAACAACAAACTAAAAATAAATGAGTAATATAATATGGCTGAAAAAATTGCTTTCTATTGGCCATATAAATAAATCTATTGACATTAGTCATTCTTCATTAAAAAATCTCATAATCTAGCACTATTTTAGACAAAAACATTTTTTGGAGAGGCAATTAGTGCTGTGACTTGCCCAACATAACTAGTAAGTGTTAAATGTCAGAGACCAGATTGGAACTCCAATCTTCCTGACTCCTGGGCCAGTGCTCTATCCGCTGAACCATCTAGTTGGTGCTAGACCTTTTCTAGCACCTTCAATTTTTTAGGCTTCACTCATCTCTGAATCTCTCCAAAAAAAGACAACAATAGGCCTGTGGCTACTTCTTGCATACCTAACCCACAGTCAATCAATTCATCGGTAGCCATTGAGATTTAATCACTCATTCTCAATATGGAATAGGTCTATAAATACTCTGACCTAAAATGTATTCTGCATTCTTTCACTAAGGCATCAATAGACATGTTTTCACACACACACACACACACACACACACACACACACACACACACACACACACATATATATATACATTCTGTGTGGATGAAAATAACTGTTCTTCCAAGATCTGATTAAAAGAAGGGTAGTATAGTGTAGTGATTCAAGTGTCGGAATTGGGTTCAAATTCTCCCCTCTGACACTTACTAACTAAATAACCACCCTTAATGTCCCTAAATCTTAGTTTTCTCATCTGTAAAATAAGAGAGTTGAACTATATTGCTTCTGAGATCCCTCCCACCTTTTGTTGCATGATCCTATGACTGCCTACATAGCTAGGAATAACATCTAAGATACTACTAAATTTAGAGTCAAAGGAAACTTTTTTTCATTAGAAACTATTTTTTTATTGAGAAATATAACTTTGCTTTTAGATGTATTACCTGGAACAAACATATCACATTCAGAACACATCCTTGCCTTAGATCAGAATAAAAGAAATGAAAGAATTGTAGGAAATAAAAGTGCAAATGGACCTTTAGCTTTTGGCAGTCAGATGTTTGTTGATAGGATGATGTTCAGTGATCCAAAAAGCACTTTGCTAGAAGCTAATCCCCAATGCCACACTAGTCAGTCCACATCCTACTAAACAGCAATTCTTTGGGGAATTATGTCAGGACTGAGGTTGAAAAGAGAATTGTGTATAAAACTGTGAGACAGAATCCTCTTTTTTAAGGTGTGGCTGATGAGGATTCTCGCCCTGTACTTCCTCTTTGGGACTTAGGATAGGGTGAGGAGCATGAAAGAAGAGAATATTTCCAGGGCTGTCACAGACACCAGGCAGCTGTCAGCTGGTTAGTGAGTAATTCAGGGAGACAGATACGGCCTACATGGCTCAGTTGATACTAAAAATGCTGACAACAATGATCTTTCCTTCAATTTCTCAATACCATCATGCACTGTCACTAAGTCAAAGAAATGGAACTATCCCTCCCCATTCAAATACTCTTTTCTCAACCTGCCCTTTATGTTTATTTTGAAATCAATTAAACAGGCATTTTTCAAGCACACTTCATCTATGTTAATGAATGAGGCATTCATTTAATCATTTGATAACGAATCCCTCTTCTCTTTTCATTCAAGTTTAACGTTGTTGTTCATTTTTGACACAATTTCACCTGGGTAAAAATGTTGGCACAAGTATGATTTTTCCTTGACCCTGTCCTAAGGAATATAAATTAGACTTGTTTTCTTTCATTGCAGAGGGCAGAATCAGAATTGGATGAAAGTTGAAAATAAGCAAATTTGGATTTGATATAAAGAAAATCATTCTAAAGGTTAAAGCTATCCAAAAGTGGAATGCAATTCCTCAAGAGATAGTGTGTTCCCCTCATTGGAGGTCTTCAAGCAATGGTTCAACTTCTCACTAGGACAGTATTGTAAGGTTTGATTGTTTTCAAGCATGGTTTATATTAGATGGTCTATGTGATCTCTTCCAAGTATAATATTATGTGATTTTGATATAATATAGGGGGTGAGGGAGGACAAAGAATCAAAAATATCTTCAAAGTTGCAAACCTGGGAGACTGAAAGGATAGTGGTACCATTAAAAACAATGAAAAGTTTGTAGGAAGTTGGATTTAGAGGGAGGATAATGGATTCTATTTTGGATGTTGTTTGAGCTGGCTAACAACCAGTTTAAGATGTTCAACAGTTTGGTGACTATAGATCTAGATTAGAATAGAGGCTGAGATGAGATGGGGACTCCATACCAGGCACTTCTCTGTTACTTGTATTGTTATGACACAGAGCTGTCTCTATGAAACCCCAGGTTTCAGACTTCAGCTTGAATATAATCCCCATATAGGTCTCAATAATTGGGAGGGAGGGGAGAAGGGAAGGATGAGAAACCAGGTAACTAGTACCCAAAGTAGCAATGTATGTATTGTCTATAAAAATACTCTTTTAAAGAAAGATAATCTTTAATTTGGGATGGAAAATGCTGTCCATCTCTTACTGCAGTGAGAGCCACTTTCATTCCCAAGAATCTATACAATCATATAGCCTTCAGGTATTTTCTTAGACTTTTACATCTGCCCTGTATTGGTAAATCTTCATAAATTTCTACTGTCTCCTCCTCTCCCTACACCCAACTATTCAGCTCCCTTTTATGGGCTATTTTCCCCATTTCCCCCCATAATTCCTGACAATAGGGACTGTCTATCTTTCTGTTTGTCTTGGTGGTCCCAGTCACTATCTCCCCCTCCCTAATTTGATAGCTCACAGCAGTATTCCTCACTCAAAAGCCATCCAGGAGGAGAAACAGAGAATACTAAGAACCTTTTCTATAAAGCCTTAGGACCAGCTGTTGGGCCATCTCTGTTTCCAAAGTACCAACTCCTCAGAACCTGCTGGAAGTAAATTTGTCAAGCCTCTAGACAAAGCAGGACATATAATGCATATTCTGGGACCTAGGGCTTCAATGGACAGTTTCTCCATTAGATATCTTCCATCTCTAAATCTATGATCCCATCATCAGAATTCCGTTTTGCCTCTGTAACATTATCTTATCACTGGCAAGTCACTTAACCAATATTCTCCTTATTCTTCTCATTTGCAAAATGAGGGCATTAGAATGAACACTGAGGTTACTTCAATCTCTAAAATTTATAATCCAAAGTTTTATAGCACATAAGATATCAGCATAATTGCAAAGTCACTGGGGATAAAATTGGGTTAAAAATAAAATAAAAAGATCTGAACATCTGAGAAAGCCACTCTTGATAGGTGAAGAAGATATGATTTTAGGCAACTTTTCAGTCCTAAGAGTGTTGAGCCTTGCAAAGGTTGAGACTATTTCTTGTAATACCAAGCACTAGTTAATCTAGTTTGTTTGAGGAGTTGACAAAAGTGAAATTCAAGCATAGCTCAAGGTCATTCAAGTGGTATTTTAATACAAGTCATACTTTATCCAAAGGCAGAAGAGATACCAGTATTCACTGAGAAAAGCAGATGCAATCACAATGGCTGGCCAAAAAATGATAAGGCTCCAGTGACCAATCCCATAATTAGGAGGACTGCTCTCCCAACATGAGAGGATGCTGGCTGTACTGGAGGAGATACAATGTCCCTTCTCTACCTTTCTCCATTATCTTCTGATGAGCTACAGCCACTGACTTGGACTAACTAATCTGGCTCATGAAACAGAGTGGTGTTATTTCCAGAAATATGCTAAAGTGAAATACATGTAAGCATTTTCTCCAGATATCCCTCTAATTAAACTGAGTCTAATTCTCAAAAGAAATATTTTTTCGGGTTTTACTAGGAGGAAATAATTAAAAGAAGATTCAACATGCAGAAGAAAGAATTGGCCTCAAAGTCATGAAGAATAGGGTTCAATTACAATCTTTGATACCATGGCTGTATCATCATACACAATTGGATTTTTTCTTCTTTCAGACAATCTCAGAGGATCTTAAAGAAGTTGGTGACTTGAATTTGCAGAGGAAGTTCTTCACATCAAGAGCCTCGGTTTAATGGCTCTTGCCTATATCTATATTTTTTCTAGTAAATTTATTTATTTTGAATACACATTACTTTATGAGACATGTTGGGAGAGAAAAATCAAAACAAAAGGGAAAAACCATGGGAGAGATTAAAAAGCAGAAAAAGAGGGGCACAGTGGATAGAGCACCAGCCCTGAAGTCAGGAGGACCTGAGTACAAATACAGCCTCAGACATTTATCATTTCCTAACTGTGTGACCCTGGGCAAGTCACTCAACCCCAAATGCCTCAGCCAAAGAGAGAGAGAGAGAGAGAGAGAGAGAGAGGTGAATGTAACATATTGATTTACATTCAATCATCTTAGTTCTTTTTCTGGAGGCAGATGGGATTGTTTTGGATCAATGAACCACTGAGAAGAAGCAAGTATTTCATAGGTGATCATCCCATATCCTTGCTATTACTGTGTACAATGTATTCCTAGTTATACTTGTTTCACTCAGCATCAGTTCTTGTAAATCTTTCTAAAATCAACTTGTTGATCATTTTTATAGAATAATAATATTCCATTACCTTCATATATCACAACTTATTCAGCCATTACCCAATTGATGGGAAAGAAAATGTATTTCTTATAAACAACATATTGTAGGGGTTTTTTGGGGTTTTTTTTTAATTCATTTAATTCAAATGCTATTCATTTCCATTTTATGGCAGAGTTCATCCCATTCACTTTCACAGTTATAGTTACTAGCCCTGTATTTCCCTCCATCTTTTTTGTATATACTTTTGATCTATCTTTATACCCTGTGATTAGTCTGTGTTTTTTTTTACCCTATTCCACCCACTACCTTATTTCCTATCGCCCCTCTCTTTTTCTCTTAGTTAAGTTTTTTAACCCACTCCTATTTTATCTTCTATCCCCTTTACCCCCTTATCTTATCTTTTCCCCTAGTGTTTTAACCCTCCATTCTATCCTGTCCTTCTCTTTTCTTTCGTCTTTCTTCTCTTACTTTATAGGGTTAAATAAATTTCTATACTCAACTGAATGATTTAGTTATTTCCTCTTAGAAACAAAACTCATGAGATCGAGCTTCAGACAATGTTTATCTCCTCTCTTTTCCCCCTCAATTGTAATAGGTCTTTTACACCTCTTGATATGAACTAATTGTCCCATTATATCTCCCCTTTCCTCTTTTTCAAGTACATATCTTTTTTCACCCTTAATATCTTTTTCTTTGATGTCATCACATCATCATCCCTTTAGACCCACACCCTCAGTCCATGTAATGGCCACCCTCCTCCTCAGTGACAGATGCAATTCTCAAGAGTTACAGATATCATTTTCCCATCTAGGGATATGAACAGTTTAACCTTTAAATAATATATCTATACACACACACACACACACACACACACACACACACATATATATATATATATATATATGTATATATATGTGTGCATGTATATACACATACATATATATTCCCATTTACCTTTCTCTTGAGTCCCGTGTTTGTATATTAAATTTTCTGTTTAGTTCTGTTTTTTTTCAATAGAAATATTTAAAAGTTTCTTACTTCATTGAATCTCCATTGCCTCCCCTGAAAGGTGATGCTGAGTCTGGCTGGATAGTTAATTCATGGTTACATCCAAAGGTCCTTTGCCTTCTGGAATATGGTATTCCAGGACCTCTGATCCTTTATTGTAGAAGCTGCCATATCCTGGGTAATCCTGACTGTTGCTCCTTGGTATTTGAATTGTCTTTGGCAACTTGCAGCATTTTGACCTTGAGATTGTAGTTCTGGAGTTTCACAAGGATGTTCCTTGGAATTTTCCTTATGGGAGCTCTCTCTGAAGGTGATCAATGAATTCTTTCAATGAATATTTCTCCCTCTATTTCTAGATTATTGGGACAGTTTTCTTTAATGATCTCTTGAAGAATGTTATCCAGGCTCTTTTTTTTAGTCATGGCCTTCAGGTAGGGTAATGATTTTAAAATTGTCTGTTTGGGATCTATTTTTCAGGTAGGCTGTTTTTCCAGTAAGGCATTTCACATTTTCTTCTATTTTTCATTCTTTATAGTTTGTTTGATTGATCCTCACAAACTCATTAGCTTCCATTTGCCCTCTTCTCATATTTAATGTGTGATTTTCTTCATTTATCTTTTTTATATCTTTTTTTTCCATTTGGTTAATTCTACTGTTTAAGGAATTGTTTTCTTCAGACAATTTTTTTTCTTTCTTTTTCCAAGCTGTTGACTCTCACATTAATATCAAACCGCATTGGGTTTGATATTAATTTATATCACTCTTTGATATTTCTTCTGTGCACATTTTGTCCTCATCTGAGTTTGTGTTTCTGCCACCAAAATAGTTTTCTCTAGTCAAGGTTCTTTTTTTGTTTCTTGATCATTTTCTTTCCTTTTCTTTGTTATTACTTTTTTTTTCATTTCTAAGGTGGAGTTCTGCTCCTGATGAAAAAGTGGTGCTGTCCCAAGTTTGCAGGGTATAGCTTTGCCTGTTCTTTTCAGGAAGCAGCCTGATTTCACAGAATTTGCTTTCTGAGCTGGGACTTGGAACTGCCCCACTGATTTGTTCCTCTACTGAGCCAGGACTGAGGGTCTTAGTTGCTGATTTGCTGTAATTAAGGCCCTCTCACAGCTTTTTCTAGAGTCTATCTGAAATGGCTTAAACAGTCTTTTCACTCCAGTAAGATTGACCTTTCTTGAAGTTTTTCTAGTCTATCTTGAACTGAAGAACAGTTCCATTCCATCAGTCTCTGTTCAGAGGCTTGGTTTAATGTGATATTTGAGGGGAACTGGGAGAGCTCAAGCAACTTCCTGGCTTCTCTCTGCCATCTTGGCTCCAACCCTGGAAGTGGCTGAGTGTAAATTCAAAGGAGTGTTCAATACCCAGTCAGCCAGCTCTTTTCCCTTATATCTATCTCAATATTATTGGGAACTAATAGTAAAAAATAGCCTCTCTGGTCATATGCCAATAAATAGAAAATTTCTTCTCAAAAATAGAGTACCCAGAATGCCTTGCAGTTTGATCAGTACACAGTTATACATTTCATTCTGAGAGAATATTCAATTGAGTTGGCTTCAGTCACTCTTACACAATTATATAGCAACATAAAAAGAAAAAATGCAGAATAAGAGATATACATCATTCAAATTCATGTGGAAAAAGCCCAATTCAACTTGAAATCACTAGGTGAAAAAAATGAGAATAGTAATGTCCAATTTTTCAAAGCACACTATTTTTCCTCAGAATTTGAAAGGATCTTAGAAGTCATCTTGTCCAATGTATACCTGAACAAGCATTTTCTCTATATTATATCTGACAACAAAGTTAACTATTCAATTTTTGCTTGACGAACTTGAGAAGAAGATGGGGAAAGTAATTCTATTACATCTTGTGACACCCATTTCCATTTTGACAAGCCCTAATTGTTAGAAAGTTTTTCTGACATCAAATCTAAAGTTTTCTCTTTATAACTCTACCAACTGATCTTAATACTGCCCTCTGGAGGAAGGAGAATAAATCTAATGCTACTTACCTGACAACTTTACAGATACTTGTAGGAAACTGCTTTTCCCCCATACTTTTTATCTAAATCCTTTTTGCTTCACATTAAATATCCTATTCTTTCAATGAACCTTCATAAAACAAGATTTTGAGACCCAAAATGCCTTCCTCTGTGCTAGGATATCTATCTAAGCTATCATCTAGGTTATCTTTCCTAAACATAGTGTATCAAATTGGACACAGTATTCTAGAGACATCATGATCAGAGTATAGCAAAATATGATGTAATGTCTCCAAAAAAGTATTTATTTCTCTGCCTGCTGTAAGAAATGATTGACCAATAGTAAGCATAGGCCCATGAAAGTTCCCCTTTGTGAAGGTTACTTTAAAAGTTTGACCTCATGGGCAAATTTAAGTGAGTTGTAATTAGATGCTGAAACTAACTCTATTTTTCAAATGATCATTTTTGAAAATTCATGAGTCTGCAGGGTTTGTTGTTGCTATCAAAGGTTTTGATGGGTCCAGAATTTTCCAAAGTATTCCTTATACTTTCTGTAGTTTTGGGGAGAGAATATAGGACTCAACTAAGAAGTTTTTGGACTTATATGAGTCAAAGTCATTCTGCAAAATAAGTCAGAATAGAGCAAATGGAGCTAAATGGGAAAAATGTTTGAACTAGTAATTATATAAATACAAAGAATCGCAATGAATTGAAATGGTAATATTAGATAACATTTATACAGCATTTAATGTCTGCAAAGTATTTACATAAATTATTTGATTATTGTTCACATTTAATAGATGAATTTGAGATTGGTAGAAGTTAAGTGACTTAAGGTCTGTGTCTGGTGCAGGATTTGAATTTACATCTTTCTAACATCAAGTTCAGCACTATGTTCACTACAGCAAGAGGTAAAAAGCCCTAAGTTAAGGGTATTAGTATCTGGTTCTAGACAGATGGCAAAATATTGAGTTAAATAAACTGAAGTTTCTATACTCAGTGTATCTTGGTACATGTTCAAATGCCAGGATTCATGGAAAGTCATTTGCTTAGGCTATTAGTTTGTGAATGTTCAACTGGGGTAGAGATGATAAGAGATGATAAGCATGAAGTGCCATGCTCTGTGATTCTTGCAGAGTCAGGAAATATCTGTCTCAATTTTACATTCTACTTGTTCCTAAAGGGTAATGTCACAACTTAAGGTGCTGTGTTTTTATGGATTTACTAATCAGAACTTATCTCTGAGCTTCCCCTGCCTGTTCCCACTTCCTTTTAACCTTCCTATATTTGAATGAATTGCTATTGAAATGAATCTAACATTTCAGAGTTTTTCTCTAAAGGAACAGATATATAGGCTGGAATTCCATGTACCCAGTGTTTTTACTACCATAAGATTAGTAAGTAAATAAGCAATATCTAATAACAAATAGAGAAATGCATAATAATACATGACATTTACTGAGTGGCTGCAATCCTACTGGTCTTCTAGACCCTGGAAGTGCCCTAGACATAGGATTGACCTGGATGCAAAAGTTCCAAGATTTATATAATTTGTGCTCTCCCTTGAACAGGTAAAGGATTATAATAACACAATTTCCTGAAGTTACTTGACTCTTGACTCCCATTTTCCTTAGCACTAAATTAGATACAGAAGCATAAGCTGCAAAGTTGGACATCTTACTTAACTTAGAGAAGAAAATATTGAATATGGAATTAGTGTGAACTAGAATTGAGTTATGGTGTTTTGTTTGGTTATTAGTACATTTCTCTGCTCTTTTTAATCAACAATTAGTCATCATAGATCAGGCTTAATGGAATTCGTATCCAGTTTCATTAAGAAGCAGGATTAGCCTGGTCTTTTTATCTCTTTCTCTTTAAGTATGGCACTATTCCTCTTCATAAGAGTCCGATCTCTACTCCTTCATTTATCAGTTCATATTGATGAATTTCCAGTGACATAATAAAGCTTTTATACTTAGCTGTGCCATGCCAAATCCACCTTTGAGTTTTATAGAATCAGAACAATATAATATCTATAACAATTTTACTTTTTTAAAAACTTAATATAGAAATCACATTACTTTATCTATAAGAGTATTTTTGTGGACAACAAGCAATAAGCTACCCCTGGGGAGCTGTGCAACAGGAACAATAATAAAAGACTCTGGATAAAAGGGAAACATAGTCTAAAAGTTGGAAATATTGAAGTGTAAAAAGGAATGAAAACTCCGAGGAAATAAAGATAGAGCAGCTAGAAGTAGATTTGCACAGAGTGGCTGACAAATGTCTAAGCAGGAAGGATACAATGGAGCATATATTCACTTGGAGCCTTCCCCTGAGACAGATGAAAAGAAAAATGCCTCCAGCTGCACATGCCTGAGGGGACATAGGACAGCAGTTGCAGGAAGCCCTTGGAATATATAGGTCAGATAAACTCATCCTCACCAATTTGATTTAAAGTTTTTAAAAAAGGTTACCAACATCACTGAAAATAATCTGTTCCCACACCTTGTTTTAGCAAAAAGGCAAGTATAATGTTCTTAGTAACATAACAATGCCAAAGAAAAATGAAATATGATTGTATCAACCAATTTAGAAAAACATCAACTGTTCCAGATCAAACCTGTCATATCTGAATGTTGTTGAGTTATGGTTTTCATCATATATTCCCATCAAACAATGCCACATATCCCATGAGGGTATCAATGAGGATATTTGGCATGGAAGAAACCATTTGATAATCATAGATTAGCTATCATTATTTTACTTGTCAGGATTTGTATGGTGTTCTTTAATATCAAAGAAGGGAAAGTAAAATACAGAAACAGAAAAAAAGTTTCAAAAATCTGCTTAAAAAATATGAGTGAACACATAGAACAAAAATCTCCTGTCTCAGTTCAAGTTACATAGCAAATTATTGTGCCTTTACTTTGAGAAAAATAGACAGATATACTCAATATATCTTGAGAGATGCAAAGAGTCTTCCTAGGTCAAAAGCAATCCACCCTGAATTAGACTTGCCTGAGTACAGGAAATTCCCTCACTCTATTTTTTTTTTTTGGACATGACTCCTGTTAAATTGTAAGTATTGAATGTTCCCCAGGAAAATATACATTTCTTGATGGCAGGGACTGTTGCAGATTTTTTTTGACCATTTTTCTTCACTCATAGTATCACCAGCCTAGTTCAGCCCTATTATTTCCCACTTGGACTATCTTGGACTATTGCAATAGCTTCCCAAATGTCCTTCATGATTTATAACTCTCCCTTTCCAATCCATCTTTCACAAAGTTGCCAATGTAATTTTCCTGAAATATAAGTCTGATCACAGCTCACGCATGCTCAATAAGTTTTAGTAGCTGGAGCTCCATATTATTGCCCCTAGGATCAAATACAAACTCTTATGGTTATCATTCAAAGTCTTCACAACCTAGCCCTAACCTACAATTCCAGATTTATTACATATTATTTTTTTCATATTCTACAGGCTAGCTAAACTGGTTTCCAGGACATTCAATCCACATTCCTTTTATAATTACTGTAGCATGACAGATAGTGAATTGGATTTGGGATTAAGAAAGTTGGATTCAAAACCTGCCTCTAACACAAGAACTCTTTAGGTGTTTATAATTGTACCTTAAAGTAGAAAGCCATAGGCATTAAGGAAATGAGTGCTAGGCTTCTGGGTACATGTAATCAGAGAGGAGAGGAGATTCCTAAAAGCAAAGAAATACATAGATCAGTGGAGTAGATCATTGCCACAAATTTATTTGTTCCTCTTTATAATTTTGTTAAGATTTTACACTGTTGAAAAGAAACAAAAATATATTGAATCAGTGAGAAACTGTGTGTATGTGTGTGTGTGCCCATCTTTCTGTAGGTTGTATTAGTTGTTTTTTGGGATGGCTACCACACCTTTCCAATAAGTATGTACATCCAGAAGACTGGTTCCCATTTATATTTATTTAGCTTTAAACATGTTCTTTCTCCCAAGGTGGTTGGTAAGTTCTCAAAGGCAATGACTGCTTTCGTTGTATCTCCTGAGCTTAGTATAGGAATCTATCAGGTAACTAAATCATGTTCAACTGAATTGAGTGAGCATCTGAATACCCTGAGGCTATTCATGAGCCTTTAATATATACATGATCTCATTGATTAATAGATTGTAGAATCATATTTTTAGAGTTGAAAGTGGTTTGGGGGGCTCATTAAGTTCAACCCTTCTCATTTTATAGATGTAGAAACTGAGGTCCAGGAGGTTAAGTGAATTGCCTAGAAACACACAACTAGTAAGTTTCTGAAACAAGTGGAACTCATTTCTTCCTGATTCCAAGTCCACTACTCTATCCACTATACATTGCTGACTCCAGTAGTGCCATTTGTAACTCAAAGCACAACTTTTCATCTTCTACAACTCTTGTTTACATTCTTTAAATTATCTGTAAAGGATTTACCAGCTATATTTGAAGTCTCCCTTTAAGTTGTTTTTTTAACATCCCATGGTAGTGAAAGCTAATATTCCTTCTTTAGCCTTCATCCATGCAAAGTTTATCTTTTCCTTTTTAAAATATTTTTTTCTTTTTATCATTATATTTTGAGCTCTGTACTGTCTTCCTCCCTTTTTCCCAATCCCATATTAAAGAAGGCCAACAATGGACACAGATTAGATGGATAGATAGATAGATAGATAGATAGATAGATAGATAGATAGATAGATATGTGAAACCATACAATCTATACTTCCATATTCAGCTCTTTTTCTGTAGGTGGATAGCACTTTCCTTCATAATCCTTTACAAATGACTTGCAAATTCATACTATTCAGAATAGCTTAGTCATAGTATTTTTTAAAGGATATTGAAACTGTCCTTCAAACTTGATTCCCTCATCATACTAATGGTTCAAGCTGCTGACATCATTTCCCAGTCTTTTGAATACAAATCATGACAAACTTTGGGTGGACTCTGATGTTTAACTAATGGACCATGATGGGCAATTCAGGAAGTGGAGCTTTACTCAGCTGACTCAAGTGGGAGGATCCTTCATATCTTTCTTTAATATCCTGCTGTGGCTAAATAAATGGCATTTTGTTAAATGTTAGATGACCTGAGTGCTTCATTTCACAGCAAGATTGAGCATAAACTACTAGTCAAATAGCATTTCTTAAGCATCTACTCTGTGCCAGGCATTATGAAAAGCCCTGGGGATATTAAGGCAAAAACAAAATATAAAACATTCTGTGATTTCAAGGAGTTCACAGTCTAAAGGAGGAAACAATTCAGAAACAACAATGTAAAAAAAAAGATAACATGAGAATAATCTCAGAGGGAAAACATGAAGATTAAGAAAGAGTGGGAAGGGCTTCTTTCAGAAAGTGAAACTGTACTTGGGACTTGAAAGAAGTTAAGGAATCCACAAAGAAGAAATGAGGAGTGAAAGTATTTCAAATCAGGAAAACTCTGGGATGATAATTAAAATATTGTGTTTAGCTGCAAGGAGGTCACTGGATTGAAGAATTTGTGGTAAAGAATAAGATATGAAGGTTATGTTATGGAGGATTTTGAATACTAAACAGAAGATTTTATATCTGATCCTGGAAGTGATAAGGAGTCACTGAAGTTTATTGAACTGGTGGGGAAGGGTATGGGTGTGACATGGTCAAATCGATGTTTTAGGAAGATCCCTCTGGCAGCTAAGTTAAGGATGAATGGGAATGAACTTGAAAGAGGAAGACCTATTAGCAGACTCTTGAAATAGTTCAGACATGAGATGATAAGGGTCTATATTAATTTCCTCCTAATGTTATGTCCTTGTGTTTTTTTTTCCTTTTTCAAGTCAAATTGATCTTTGTATGGAATTTATTTTTTATTTCATCTTTATCCTTGATCCTATAAATGAGTTTCTTTCATTATAAATAAGATGGCTAAGTTCACACTTTACTTCAATATTTGGGTTGTGATGTTATTCATCAAAATAAAACTTAAACGATAACTTTATGAACTTAAAGGCATTTTAAATACAGATTGGTGTCATAAAAATAATGTTCATTCATAATTGCAATTAAGCTGTCAAATTTTCAATTTAAAGGAATCTGACCTTGCATAATAATCAATTGTATACATTGTGTTTTCCTTCATTCTGATGCTGTTTCTTCCTTGATTACTTTAAAAGTGCTCAGGAAGTTCCCAGAGCAAAGAAACTGAGATCATCAAACTGAAACCATTGAGCAGAAACTTAATCTCAATAAAAATAGCCAACATAAGAAAATGGGTGATTTTTCCAATGTTGCATGCACATATTTGTGTACATATATGTGTAGCATTACCATCATTTTTATTATAAAGATGAATATTTCTCTGTTCTGCAATTTTTTTAGTGAATGCTCTTTATAAGGCACAAATGTAGGTATGATCAGGAGCCTGGTCAAGACTGACATGGTTAAAGAATTTCATTCTGGCACTAAGGATCCCATTGACATCAATTTGAAGTTTTATTCTGACATTGATAATATCTTCTTGGTGTGGTATAAATGCACATTAATGATAACTAATTGAATCGTTCAGTGATAGAGTCACACTTCTGAGCCAGATCCTTGAAGTTAACATCTAAAGAGGAACTCAGACACAAAAGAGAAAGGAAGGGATGGCCTAGAGTCAAAGTCTGTAGAGTGAAGCTTGAATGATCCTGTAGTTTCAGCAAGAGACTATGTGGCTCCAAGGGAAAAGGAAGCCTGGAGAATTAGGTAGAAGTAGCAATAGTATTTATTACTGAGGAGTTACTGAACAAGCAGAAGAATTCTAAGAACAAGATTCCAGAGTGAGGAAGGAAGAAATCCTTGAAAATTATTTTATTAGTGACTTCTGGAGGTGAGCCAAGATGGCAGAGATCAGACAGGACTCTCTGTAACCTTCTCTAACCTTCCCTCAAACAAACAGCACATGAAGCCTCTAGACTGCTTTTGAAGTCAAAGAATCCACAATATCTGAAGTACAACACATTTCTAGAAGAAGATACCCTGGAAGAACTTCAAAACAGGTCTGTTTCAATTGGGCAAGGGGGGTGGTCTGCTGAAGCCAGACTGCAGCATAGGAATACTGTAGCAGCAAGCTGGAGTGGGAGTTGGAGAGTTGCGGCTTCCACACACCTGGAGGTCTTCTGTGGGCTGTTTGGGCCAATCTGTCCTGATTGTAAGCAGGTGGTTTGGAAAATCTGCCTTTTGTGGGGGGTAGATTATGAACCACTGAACCCCTGAAGAGCACTGGACCTAGATGCCATTACACAGCACCCTAAAGCAATCAATCAGCAGAACTGCCCCAAAGCAAATTAAAGCAGCTGTCCCTCCTTTGTCTTAAAAAAATGAATAAAAAACCAAAAAGAACTCTCACCATAGACAGTTTTTATGGAGAGAGGGAAGAGCAGAACTAAAATCCTGAGGTCTCTAAAGGTAAAGCAAATCCAGAAAAAGCCCCAGAGAGACATAAGCTGGAACCCATGTCACAAGGCTTTCTTTGAAGATTGCACAAATGATCTTAAAAGAGAGTTAGAAGAAATATGGGAAAATGAAATGAAATCATTGCAAAAAAATGGGAAAATTATTCAATGAACAAAAATGTAATTGGCCAATTGCAAAAGGAACTACAAACAGTAACTGAAGAAAATAATACGTTAAAAATTAGAATTGAACAAATGGAAGTGAATGACTCAACAAGACTTCAAGAATCAGTCAAACAAAAACAAAAAAATGAAAAAATAGAAGAAAATATGAAATATTTCCTAGGAAAAACAACTGACCTGAAAATAGATCTAGGAGAGAAAATCTAAGGATCATAGGACTCCCTGAAAGCCATGACGAAAAAAAAGAACCTAGACATCATCTTACAGGAAATCATAAAAGAAAATTGCCCTGATATTTTAAAATCAGAAGGTAAAATAGCCATCAAAAGAATCCACCGATCACCTCCTGAAAGAAACCCCAAAATTAAATCCCCAAGGAATATCATGGCTAAATTTCATAACTATTATACCAAGGAAAAGATATTGCAAGCAGACAGAAAGAGACAATTTAAATACTGAAGAACCATAATTATGATCACCCAGGACCGAGCAGGTTCCACCTTAATGGATCAAAGGGCTGGAATATGATATTATTAAAAGCAAAGAAACTAGGATTACAGGCAAGAATAAGCTATCCAGCCAAAAAAGTATTATCTTTCAGGAAAAAAGACGGATATTCAATGATATAGGTGAATTTCTTCTATTTCTAATGAAAATAGCAGAACCAAAGAAAAAAATTAATTTCCAAACATAGAAGTCAAAAGAAACATAAAAAGGCAAAAAGAAAAAAAAAACTCTTGAGAACTATATTTGTGTTATGGATATACTTAGAGAATGAGGGTATAAGTTGATTTTATTATGATAATATGAAAAAAGAAATTAGAGGTAGAAAAGGGATAACACTGGAATAAGAGGGAAAAGGAGGTAAAATAAGAAAAATTGCATCACACAAAGGCAAAGAAAATCTATTATAATTAAGGGAAAGAAGGGAGGGGGATGAATATTGTGTGAATATTACTCTCATCAGATTTGGCTCTGATAGAATAACAGATATATTTGGTATCACAAAGAAACTTGTCTCACCTTTTAGGGAAATTGGAGGGAAAGGGGGGAAAGAAAGGGAAAGACTAATAGAAGGGAAAACAGAAGAATTAGGGGAAAGGTGTAAAAAAGGGGGTGGGGCTCTAAAGGGGAAGGACTGTTTGAAGGAGGTGGTTATCAAAAGCAAAATACTAGGGAGGAGGGAAGGGGATAGGAAAAACATAATCTAGGATAAATAAGATGGCAGAAAATAAAGAATTAGTTATTTCAACTGTGAATGTGAATGGGATAAAGCAGAAAAAACCAACAAAATAGATAAACCCCTAGTTAATTTAATTAGAAAAAGGAAAGAGGAAAATCAAATTGTTAGTCTCAAAAATGAAAAGGGAGAACTTTCCACCAATGAAGAGGAAATTAGAGCAATAATCAGGAGTTACTTTGCCCAACTGTATGCCAATAAATTTGATAACCTAAGTGAAATGGAGGAACATCTACAAAAATATAGATTGCCCAGATTAACAGAAGAGGAAATAAATTACTTAAATAGTCCCATTTCAGAAAAAAAGAAATATAACAAGTCTTTAATCAACTCCATAAGAAAAAATCCCCAGGACCAGATGGATTTACATGTGAATTCTACCAAACATTTAAAGAACAATTAACTCCAATACTATATAAACTATTTGAAAAAATAGGGAATGAAGGACTCCTACCAAATTCCTTTTATGACACAGACATGGTACTGATACCTAAACCAGGTAGAACAAAAACAGAGAAAGAAAATTATAGACCAATCTCCCTAATGAATATTGATGCAAAAATCTTAAATAAAATATTAGCAAAGAGATTACAGAAAATCATCCCCAGCATAATACACCATGACCAAGTAGGATTTATTCCAGGAATATAGCGATGGTCGACTATATCAATAACCAAATGAACAAAAAAAAAATAAGATTATCTTGATGCAGAAAAAGCATTTGATAAAATCCAATATACATTCCTATTAAAAACACTAGAGAATATAGGACTTTTCCTTAAAATAGTTAGTAGCTTCTATTTGAAACTATCAACCAGCATCATACATAATGGTGATAAACTAGAACTATTCCCAATAATATCAGGAGTGAAACAACATTGCCCACTATCACCATTACTATTCAATATTGTATTAGAAATGCTAGCTTTGGTGATAATACAAGAAAAATTGAAAGGAATTAGAGTAGGTCATGAGGAAACCAAATTATCCCTCTTTGTAAATGATATAATGGTATACTTAGAGAACCCTAGAGAATTAACTGAAAACTATTAGAATTAATCCACAACTTCAGCAAAGTTGCAGGATACAAAATAAATCCACATAAGTCATCAGCATTTTTATACATCACTAACAAAATCCAACAGCAAGAGATACAAAGAGAATTTCCATTTAAAGTAACTGTCAAAAGTATAAAATATTTGCAAATATACCTGCCAAGGGAAAGTCAGGAACTAAATGAGCAAAATTACAAAACACTCTCCATACAAAAAAAAGTTAGATCTAAACAATTGGAAAAATATCAAGTGCTCTTGGATAGATTGCGCAAATATAATAAAGATGGCAATACTACCTAAACTAATCTATTTATTTAGTGCTATACCAGTCAAACTCCCAAGAAATTATTTTACTCAGAAAAAATAACAACAAAATTCATCTGGAAGAACAAAAGGTCAAGAATTTCAAGGGAATTGATGAAAAAAAAAACCCTCAAATAAAGGTGGCCTAGGTGTACCAGAAATAAAACTATATTATGAAGCAGCAGTCATGAAAACCATTTGGTACTGACTAAGAGACAGAGTAGTTGATCAGTGGAATAGGTTAGGTTCACAGCACAAAATAGTCAATGACTATAGTAATCTAGTGTTTGACAAACCCAAAGACCCCAACTTTTGGGATAAAAATTCACTATTTGGCAAAAACGGCTGGGAAAATTGGAAACTAGTATGGCAGAAACTAGGCATTGATCCACCATATATCAATATGAAGTCAAAATGGATTCATGATCTAGACATAAAGAATGATATTATAAACAAATTAGAAGAATGTAGGATGGTTTACCTCTCAGATCTGTGGAGGAGGAAGGAATTTGTGAACAAAGAACTAGAGATCATTATTAATCACAAAATAAATATGTTTGACTACATAAAGTTAAAAAGTTTTTTTATGAACAAAATGAATGCAAACAAGATTAGAAGAAAAGTAATAAACTGGTAAAACATTTTTATATTCAAATATTCTGATAAAGGCCTCATTTCTAAAATACACAGAGAATCGACTCAAATTTATAAGAATTCAAGCCATTTTCCAATTGAAAAATGTTCAAAAGATATGAGCAGACAATTTTCAGATGAAAAATTTGAAACTATTTCTAGTCATATGAAAAGGTGTTCCAAATCACTATTTATCAGAGAAATGCAAATTAAGACAACTCTGAGATACTACTACACACCTATCACAGTGGTTAAAATGACAGGAAAAGATGATGATGGATGTTAGAGGAGGATGTGGGAAAACTGGGACACTGATACATTGTTGGTGGAACTGTGAACGGATCCAACCATTCTGCAGAGCAATTTGGAACTATGCTAAAAAAAGCTATCAAACTGTGCATACCCTTTGACCCAACAGTGTTTTTGCTGAGCCTATATCCCAAAGAGATCTTAAAGGAGAGAAAGGGACCCCCATGTGCAAAAATGTTTGTGGCAGCCCTCTTTGTAATGGCTATAAACTGGAAAATGAATGGATGCCCATCAATTAGAGAATGGCTGAATAAATTATGGTATATGAATGTTATGGAATATTATTGTTCTATAAGAAACGACCAGCAGGATGATTTCAGAGAGGCCTGGAGAGACTTGCATGAACTGATGCTGAGTGAAATGAGCAGAACCAGGAGATCATTATACACAGCAACAAGATGATCAATTCTGATGGACATGGTTCTCTTCAACAATGCGGTGATTCAAACCAATTCTTATTGTTCAGTGATGAAGAAAGCCATATACACCCAGGAAGTGGTCTGTGAAAACTGAGTGTGGACCACAACATAATATTATAACACTTTCTGTGAATGTTTGCTTGCATTTTGTTCTCCTTTTTAGGTTATTTTTTTCTCTTTCTAGATCAGATTTTTCTTGTGCAGCAAGATAACTGTATAGATATGTATACATATATTAAATTTATCATATATTTTAACATATTTAACATGTATTAGATTATCTTCCATCTAGAGGTGAGGGTGAGGGGAAGGAGGGAGAAATTTGGAACAAAAAAATTTGCAAAGATCAATGTAGAAAAATTACTCATATGTTCTGTAAATAAAAATCTTTAATTAAAAAAAAGACAATTCCTTTATTAATCCATATGGGCACAGAAGAAGAGTTCCTGCATGATACAAGGTCTTATGAAAACCCAAAAAAATCCTAAAAACAAGCAGGATCTTGGAGTACATGGTTTTCTGAAGAGTCCATGAGGCCAAAAAGGATCCCTTCCTCATGGGTTACCAGAGTATGTTTCCCTCTGTTTCCTTATTTCCATTCTGTGTCTCTTAGCTGCATTCTTTCTCATGCTTCTTTCTCTCACCATTTCTCTTCTGTATCTTTTCATTCTCTAATTCTTTCCATTCTCCAAAACTACATCTGTTCCTCTTTTTGCAAGTCATTTCTAAATAAGTGGCTTAGGCGAGTGACTAGCCTTGACTCAATCAATTATATTTTATATGTTACCATAGGCCAAAGAAAACTCCCAGATGTCCACTGCCAAAGACACATTATCAATGTCAGATCAAAATCTCAACTGTACTGTCAACTGTAAGGCTCATACCCCCTACAATTTTCAATGTCAGAACAGAAGTCTGCTGATTTAATTTCATTAATCTCAGGTTCTTCCTACTTACCTCCTTTATACAATTACATAAAATAATATTTTGCAATGACATTCATTTCTTCTTTCACAAATTTAACTATTTTTTTTTCCTTCTTGAGAGGCAGCATTGAAAAGTGCATAAAAAACCAGCCTCAGAGTTAAGACGAAGACTTATTTTCTCCCCCTGCAGGACCCTGGAGAAATCATTTAACCTCTTATTGTTGCTTGTCTTTTGTTCTCAAAGAGGTCCATGGCATCAGGGAGATAATGCCATGACATACAAGTGAATTGAATTTAAGTGAGGAAGGACTGTGCAAGGAAGGCCACCTGCCTCACTTTCCCCTCCAGAGCCATCTGGTTCCAGCAGCCAGATATAAATCAGAATATAGATATTGATCTGGATGCAATAGGTAACCTTATCCATTTTAAACCAAGGTTTTTAACAGCTTTCAGTATGACTGAGACTACACTCATCAATGATTAAGGTTAGATAGCAATTGAGTCCAAAAAATGGCCTTTTTCACCTATTGAAAAAAAAAAGTGCAGTCAGAAAACTCTCTTTTTATTGTTCATCCTTCACCTGAAGGGTGATATCTTGACTTGCAAGTGAATTTGATTTAAGTGAGGCAGGGCTATGCAATAATTAACCCCACCCTCTCCACTCTCATCAGACTCTACTAGTGAGACATAGATTAGAATTATTGATGATAGCCCAGAATGCAGGGGTTAGACCTTGGGTGATCTTTCCTAGGTCTCAGTTTGATTGAGGAAATACCCATTCAGTAATTAGAAGGTAGGTAGGAATGGAGGCAAAAGATGGCCTAATTTGCCTTCACAAAAGAATCAGAAGAGAGAGGAAGCTAGTTACTCAGAGTTTCTGGCCAGAAAAAAAAAAAAACAAAAAAAAAAAAAAGAATTGCTATTTACACTCATTCTGAGTCATTAAAACCCAAACAATGAGCAAGTGAGGGTTGGACTAGGACCTATTATTGGTCTCTCTCTAAGAATATGGAAAAGGTGCTTGTCAGTACTGAAAGAGTTTGCTATATGAATAAAATTACAGCTCTTGTAAAAAAGAATTCTTGTCATTCAAAATTTTCTTCCCAAATACAAAAAAAAATAATAGATTCCCAGAGATGGAAAGGACTAGAGAGATTGTACCCAATTCACTACTCTTATTTCATAAATGAAAAAAACTTGCTCAAGATCACATAGTTTCATAGCCAAGACTAGAACCCTGTATCCTGACTCCCTCTCAAATTCTTTTGTCACTAGGTCTAAATTTCCTGTATTCTCTTTCTACTACTTTTTAACTACTTCTAACTAAATATGTGACTAGAGGAAGTCTGGGATAAAGGTGTTGGTGTTAGAGTCAAAAAGATACGACAAACTCTGACACATACCAGCCATATGATCACAGGAAAATATCTTACTCTCTCTGTGCCAGGATGAATTCTAAGTTATAGACACACTGGTGAACTGGGTTTCCACACTATAAGTTCCTTATACAGATGAAAATTACAGTTCTAGAGCAGATTCTTTCTTGCTCTGAAAACATCTTGACCAACAAAAATACAAGAAAAAAAAATTTTTATTAAAGTTTTTTATTTGTATAACATATGTATGGGTAGTTCCCCAGCATTGATCTTTACAAAACTTTCCATTACAAATTTTACCCCCAGTTCCCTCCCCTCCCCTCCCCTAGATGGCAGGAAGTCCACTACATGTTAATAATGTTGAAATACTTGACAAGTTGTGCAAGAAGAATCCTATCTACAAGAAAAAAAAGAAAATCAGAGAAAGGAAACACAATGCAAGCAAATCTCAATAGAGATCATGAAAATGTTACATTGCAGTCCATATTTCATATCCCTCTCTCTGGGTGTACATGGTTTTCTTCAGTGAACAATTGGAACTGGTTTGAGACAATTCTTTGTTGCAGAGAGCCATGTCCATCAGAATTGATCCTCATATAGTATTGTTGTTGCCATGTATAATGATCTCCTGGTTCTGCTCGTTTCAGTCAGCATCAGTTCATCTAAGTCTCTCCAGGCCTCTCTGAAATCGTCCTGCTGGTCGTTTCTTACAGAACAATAATATTCCATAACATTCATATACCATAATTTATTCAGCCACTCTCTAATTAATGGGCATCCATTCAGTTTCCAGTTTCTAGCCACTACAAAAAGAGCTGCCACAAACAAAGAAAAAAAAATTTAAAACACTGGAACCAAGTCATGGATAATCAAATAAATCATTCTAAGGGAAAGAGGAGAAAGAAAAAAAAGTAAAAGTTATCTATGGGGTAAATAAACAACAACATCAAAATAACAATGGAGCACACTTTAAGAAATTTCTTTCTTAAAGTACGCTGGAGATAAGAATTTTTTTTTTTTAAATCAAATAGAAGTCATCATGAAGACACTATGGACTAAACCTCCCAACACTCCACTTGCAGGCAAGTTGATTTTTTTTGTGGGACTAGACTACAACATGAGACAATGCAGAAAAAGCAGGAGGGAGGAATATGAGGGGGATGTGTGGTATATTCTAATCAAGAAAATCATAATCCTAATTTTTTTTTAAATGTTATCACTCTTTTCCATTCTCTAATATAGTTTGCTTTCTTACTGATGTGTTTTGTCCTATTTCAAACACTTGTGGGGAAGGGGGTTGCGAGTTTTCTCTCTGTGAGAAACAGATGAAAGAATGAGGAATATTTAATCTGAAAAGGAAGAGAATTAAAACGCACATGATAGTGGCCTTCAAACATTTGAGGAGGTGCCTCTTCAGAGGGCTTGGACATTTGTCCAGTTTGATACCAGGAAGAAGCAAGCCCAATGAGTAGAAGTTGCAGAGACCAATTTAGACTCAATATCAGGAAAAATTTTCTAATACAGTCATCTAAAAGTTGAATGGGCTGTCTTAGTGGGTAATGGCTTTTCCTTCAATATTGGGATGGGAATGAAAGCAAGGGTCTTCAAGGAGAATATAGATGGCCATTTGTAAGTGATGTTGAATAGGGATTCTTTTTCAGACATGTTTGGGCTAGACAGTTTGAAGCTAGTTTCCTTCCAACTCTGAGATTCTGAAATAATCTAACTATGAGAATGTTTTCACCCAAAGACAGATTTATACATCCTCTCCTATTTGAGCAAAATGCTAAAACTCATATCCTTGTGACACATTTTTTTCTAATAATAATTCATCTGAATTGAGTATTTGCCTTACCTCATGCATCCTGTGTCACTCACTTTCATGAGTTGTGTTATTGCTACTTGAAAGTACATCTGTTGTTTATTAGATTGCCATGGAACTTCATTTAATAGGTATGGTTTACTTTAATGGATATGGTCCTTCATTTAATAGATATGGTTTATTTTAATGGAGGAAACTATTTATTTTACCTGCTCTACTCAATGGAAATGAAATTGAGTTTAAATTTAAAAACAAATAATAATGAAAATGTATTTAAATAAATTGCTAGCTTTCCATTTAAATTAATCTTTTTTCTTGAAAACATATTTTTAAAAAATATCTACTTCACCAACTGCATATATTCAATGCAACTCTATGCACACTGAAATAACTGAAGCAATTACTGACCAATAGGAATTTAAATTTCTTAATCTACCATGAATTTGAGTCTTTTAATGCACATTTATTATTATTGTTGCATAATGAATATAGTTTCTCTGTTCTTGAATTAATAGGAAAATTAGTGGGGTTCCAGCATTCCAATTATTTAAATGAGGTGATACAGGGCTATTAATGTACACTCCTTTGACTATTTATATTACCTCCATAACCTGAAATAGAAACAAGGACTCTATTCCTACATAGGAATCCCTGCAAGCCAAATACTTCGTTTTACAAGGTAACATTATTTATATTTTATTGTGATTTTATTGTTTGTTTTTGTTTATTTTCTTTGTCAAATATTTCCAATTCCGTTTAATCTGGTTTGGGATCCACTTGGAGTGTTTCAGGTTACATGTAGTCTGCAGGTGTTATGTTTGACATTTCTGCTTCAGAGAAACAGCACCTGTCACCCTAATTGAATTAGAGATCACTCCCTGCAGCTGAGAAATCTCTTTGTGCATTCCTCTACTTGGCATCAAAAACTATCTCCAAATAAATAAATTTGGGGCAACTCAGTATCCCAAACAAGGAAGGAGGGGAAGGAGCTCACACATAAACCTTATATGTCTAACAAAAGTTCGCTCAATGAAATTGTAAATGGTCTTATGACATCTCATCAGGAATAGAAATGGGAGTAAAATGCTTCCATTCTCCAAATCTGAGTCCAAATTAGGATGATAGTGATACAGTTCCAAAGATAATGTTCCAGACTTCCTTTTTTATACATAAATTCTATCTTTGATGCATGTTAGAGAAGCTCCCTTTCCAGGGATTCTTGAACAATGATTGATTCTGTTTTCTGTTAACTGCTGCTTGCAGATGGAAACATGCAGGGACATAATTGGCTGAGATTATAAAGTGAATTGTTTCATGATTTACTCAAGATTGTCTTAATAAGGGAGATAACAGAGGTCATATCTGTGATGTTAATTACTATGAGAGATATATTGTAGGGAATATATAGAAACCTATTTTACTTTTTCTGGCATATCTGAAATCTATTTCTGCGTGTGGTCTTTTACTCTGTTAAAGACTGCCTCTGACTGAAGTACATTTTTTTTCTGATATATGCCTGAAATTTACTCTGTTCTGATTATTTCTTTATAACTCTTTTCTTTCTCTTTCTTTGTTTCTTTCTTTTGTCGCATGGGACAGCTCTGGGAGCCATACAATATACAGTGATTATTTCCATTGTTGGAGAGTTTTCTTTGATTAGATTCATGATCATGAGTCATTCATATGTTTTGTAAGCATTTTTAAAGTCAGAATTACTGTAGTAATTCTTTTCCTCTTGTGTTGGAAGGAAATAAGATTATGCATCAGACCTCTGGGTATGTTCTCTCATAATTTGTTGGCTACCTTCTAAGCTACAAGGTGGGAGAAATGTACTCATCCATAGACTTATTACCAGTATTTTGCTCAGTAATTCCTTCAATGACCCTGGCTGAAGATTCCTTGTTTAATTCTTGGTAAAATTCGAGATTCCTTGTTTAATTCTTGGTAAAATTCGAACTTCTCTGCCTTAGTGTTTAGAATTCTTTGGAATACTAAGACAAGCTACCTCCTCAACTATCTCTTATATTATCTCATATCAAATCCCTTGGGTTTAGGGGCCCCTAGGTTACAAGCAACATTCTGATTTATATGATTTATTTTATAAAATTTCTTTATATTACTTGGCATCTCCTTCATTTTTATTTATTTTTGTAATTTTGTATCCACCAAATAGAATATAAGTTTCTTGAATATAGGGATTATTCTGTTTTGTCTTTGTATTGCTAGAAGCTACCACAAAGTCAATGATAATAAATATTTGGTGAATTGAATTGAATTTTTTATCTCCTGTTACCTAGCTCAGTGTTCTGCCTACAGTCAGGACCTAATTAGATCAAATTGAAAATAGTTATAGATGCAAAGGCTTATTACAGATTCACTGTACATTATCAGGGTTGAATAAAGATAAGATGGAGTTGTTATAAATCATTATAATTCTATAACACACATTAAGCTGACACTACTTAGAATTACTGCATCATTTTAGTTGATTTTTGCATTGGCAATCAGGGAGAGGAAAAAAAAAAGAAAAGGCCAATTCTAAGTGAATATTAAGAATATAATGGAGGTATATAAATTGAGAGCAAGAGACCAGATGATACTTTTCTGATAAGCAAAAGTAAGCAGAATCTTGTTATCCTGACGTAGCCATATGGTGGAGAATCAGACATTATAGCTGGAAATTCATTGAAGCAGGTCTATTTTTTTCCTGTGTGGAATAATTTCTAGCATCTTTGGGTCTCATTTGTGATTTGATCAGCATAAATTGGCATGGCTCCCTTTTCCAAAGGTGCATAAATTGATAATGAAAAAGCAAATGATTGAAAGTTTTTTTTTAATAAGGGGTATTAAAACAACAAAAGCCTTGAACTTACCATTGTGCAGGTAGAATATTAGAAAAGAACACTATAGGCTTATTGCATTTTTCATCTAGAAGAGAAAAATGGAAGGATAGAGTTGATAGATTTAAAATTTATAAGTCATAGACATTGCTGACCAACTATTCTCCAGGTCATATGAGGATAGAATAAGAGAACAGGTACTTCAGGTGTAGCAGACGTTTGGGAAGCATTTCTGACAATAGTAAAATTAAAAAATGTTAAGAAGCTAAATTGCAATATTTTACTAATCAATCTATCAACAAGCATTTAAGTGCCTTCTATATACTTAGCAGAAATCAAGCATTGTTGATACAAATAAAAGCAAAAACTCAGTCCTGTCCTCAAGGAGCTAGTGTGCTAATTAGGAGAGAGAGCACACAAACAGCTAAGCCTGTGCAAGAATAGATAGATAGATAGATAGATAGATAGATAGATAGATAGATAGATAGATAGATAGATAGATA
>JAJPUD010002829.1:191533-233796 GCA_023553655.1 Myrmecobius fasciatus | reverse complement strand
TCTCTCTCTCCCTCTTTTTCTCTCTCTTTTTTTCTCTCTCTGTGTGTCTCTCCTCTCTCACATAAATGGGATAATCTCGGAGATGGCACTATCCAAGAGAGTTGGGAGGGACAGGGAAGACAGCAATGATAATTAGAGAAAGTAATTATTTTCTTGTAGAAAGTAATATTTAATCTAACACTTTAATAATCACAAAGTCATCGAAGATAGGAGATAGAGATGAGGAAGGAAGCATTCCAAGTATGGAGGACAACCAATGAAAAGAAAAGGAGTCAGGAGATGGAGTATTATCTATGGGGGAAAGTACAAGAAGGCCAGTGTTGAAAAATCATAGAGAACAGAAGAAAGTAAAAATGTAAGAAGCCTGGAAAGATAAGAAGGAGCAAAGTGATGAATAACTTTAAAAGCCAAATAGAAGATTTTATATTCTATCCTGGGAGTAATAAAGAATAATGTGAGTTTATCGAGTAGACTGACCCTCCAACCTAAAATAATGAAGATGGAATTCATTTGACAGAAGGGGATAAATTGTTCCATGCACAGGGCTTATCAGGGCATGGCCTAATTGAAGAACAATGGATTGGCAGCCAAGAGACCTGAATTTAAATCCCAACCTCCGACATTTTTCAGGAGAACTTAGTAAAGTTACTTAGTTTATCTCACTTATGGAGAAGATATTTTGTATAATTTAAAGAGTTTAGTAATGATGAGTTATTTTAAAACATTAACATATTAAAAAATGTTTTCTAGAATGTCATAATTCTTGCTTTTGTACTAAAAAGAATCAGTTAAACAAAACCAATTGCAAGTGACTAACCACATTATATGCAGTTTTTCATACCCAGAATGTTTCATATCTCCAGCATAAGGAGAGAAGTACATTTCGTCACCTCACCCACAGGTAGATTAAAGGCTGTTTTTTTTAATCACATAATTTCAATTTATTGTTCATTTCACTTACATTGTTCTAATCATTGTGCATATTTTTTTCTTCATTCTGGTATATTTCCTCAATATCAGTTCATAAAATCTCATATTTCTCAAAATTCTTCATATGAATTATAGTTTGGACAATTGCTTTGCATTCATATATCACAGTTTAACCAGTTTAAGCAGTGAGCACCCAATTTGCTTCCAGTTTTTGACTTCCACAAAAGGAAAACACTGATATGAGTACTATATACTGGATGGAAAGGCTCAGCTCTCCACTTATGCCTACAAACAGCAAAACTCTGCTGACTACTTTTGACTCCTGCATGTCTGAAAGAAATATAATGAAAAAAGGAGAGGGGAAAACCAGCCCAGCTGTAATGGGGCAATAAAGATGATGCAAGGATCATAGAACATAACAGAGAGGGAGGATTATAGTGTCTTCCTTCCACAGATTCCAAGGAGTCTTCTTTTTAAACCTAGAGGTTGAGAATTAAAGCAATTCTTTATCCTTAGCCTCTTTTTTATCCCCAGCTAGTCTTGATTTGAGAGCATTTGCAAGTAAGCATTTTCATTTTTATTTGTAAGTCATCATAGTAACTAACAGAATACATCTTACATAGTAGATTCTTACTAAATACTTAGTTGTTGATTTATTAATTGATCTGTATGCTTTTTTATCTAAGTAGAAAATTCAGGAACAAAGCAGGAGAAATATATATATATATATACACTCATAATTCCATCACTCAATGATTTATTAAGCTACTACTTAGTTATATATTAATTTACTACAAATATTATGCTAAATATTGGGGATAGAAAAAAGAGGCAAAAAAAAACAGTGCCTACCTTACTAAAACTATGGGATGCTTAAGTATCTGAACTTATGACTCAATAGGAGGAAATGACTGAGAGTGAAATATTTCACAGAGTAGAACTTGTAAATCAAAAACAGAGGCCAGATTTTTTTTAATAGATCATTTCATTCTTTGGATTAGATTGGGATATACACAGGAAAAAGGTTAATAAAAACTGCCTAATGTATTAATTTGTATCATTCATGTCATGAAGAAGTTTTAGGATTGTGCATTCCCTATGTCCAGAAGAGATGATAGAACAACTAAGTATCTATCCTCTAAATCTAGCCTATAGCCAAAAGAATAACTAAATCAGTCTTAGCCAATGGATTATGTAAAGAAGCTAATTAAACCCCTTGTATGACGATTAATACATAGCATATAGTATCCCTGTTTGTTTGAGACAAGTAGCATTGAGACTCAAGAAGGCAAAGATTTTTTCACAATTAATAATTTCCTTTTTTGACCTTTCTTTAGAGGTTTTGTTCATGCAAAATGTACTTCAATTTCACATAACTGGAATTGCCTATTTTATTTTTTGTGATCTCCCCTACCCTGGTTTGATGAAGAATTTTCTCTTGTTGCTTTTTTGTCCTTTGCTTTAGAAGAGGACCAATTACATCATGAGGTGACATGGATTTAAATGAGGCAGAGTTGCACAAAGTTGTCAACCTCAATCTTCCTTCCAGAGACATCAAAGTCCAGTGACAAGACAAAAGTCAAGATGACTTGTGATGGTCCAGGATGCTATGGATGATCTTGGCATCTTTGGTTCTGACCAAGTGTTAAACACTCCACAACACCTGTTTCTATCTCCTTCATGGTTATTGAAACAAATTGTTCTCATCCAATAATTCCACCATGAAGAGGTCTTCACAAACTTAGGGCACACAATCCCCTAACTCACTGATGGATTTGAAGCCTTTTTGGAGCCATACATGAGATCTAGGTGACTGGTTGAACAAGGTACATGATTACTCTTTAAAAAGGTTTGGAAGTCCGCATGCTAGATGTGCTAGTTTTCCCTCAATGCCTCATACACCCCTGTCTCCCCAGGAACAGTTCTGAAAAGTACCTCAGCTGAATTTTGTCGAGATTTTTAAAAATCATTTGGCTTTTGTATTCATGGCATGAACCCATTTGAAATGTATTCCTGTATATAGAGTGTTAAATAATGGTCGAATTCTATTTTTTGCAAAATTGGATTTCACTTTTGCCAGTAGTCCTGGTTCAGAAGAGAATTCTTCAAAAAGTATGTATTTTCTCAGTTTACTCAAACACTGGGCTGCTGAGGCTGATTATTTCTGATTCTAACTTCTTTAGACTATGTAGCTAATGCATTTTAAAATTTTCATCAGTGTCAAATAATTTTTGTAGCTAATTCTTTTTAATTAATATGATACTTTTTGTATGTTGTGTAGATCCATTATGTCAGTCTAAAGATGGCCATTTGCTTAGCTAGAATTTGGTAGGATGGAACCAAGACTGTATTTAAGCTTGGCAAACTCTTTCCTCTTTAGAAAGATAGAGACCAAGGAAATAGCTTAAAGATAAGAAAAATTATTCTTCTAGAGTAGAATTATTTAGGGAGACAGATAATTGCAGTCCAGGACCCCAATTTTTCATAAGAAAACAGCTTTATGATCCCTTCTCTTGCTTGCCTCCAGGTAGGACTCAAAGGACTCAAAGAGGTGGACAAGATAACTTAGGCTTCTTCATGAGCCACAATCCAATCCAAATTACTAAAGGCAATAAACATTTTTTTTAAAATCATGAATACATTTCATCTGAGCACAGGCCCTGGAATAAGGAGGACCTGAGTTCAAATCTGACCTTAAACATTTCCTAGCTATGAACCCCATGAAAAAAGATAGGTCAGATAAAAAATGCCCTGTCTTAATACACAGGTGATTCCAGGATCTTTGTTATTCCTCTAGTTTTTTTTAGTACAAGATACCTGAGCTATCAAACTCAACAAGTTTTAAAAGGACTATGTGTTTTATAAGGAAGCTTGGAATCAAGTTTAGAATTATCTAGTTGACTTTTCATCAATGTCAGAGATAGGGGAGTACCAGTTAATGAGTTTACAATGAGAGATCACAGGATCATAGTTTTAAAGATAGGAGTGTTCTTAGAGGTCTATAACAAAAATGTTATAGGTCTAGTTCAAAGCCATTCAGGCAGCAAAGCAACAGAAATTGGGACTTAAAAGTAGATCTTCTGATTTTGGATACATCCTTCTTTTCCAGGCACAGTGTTGCCTCCCTAATGGAACTTCACAGCAAGGAAGATTTAAGACAGAGAAAGAGACAAAGAAATAAGACAGGATACTAGCAAGAGAAGCAGGAATCCCTAGAGAATAGACAGCTTACTCTCAGAAAGGTTAAACCCATAATTTTTCCTGTTGAACTGCAGCAAAAAATATGCTTCTATAGATACTTGCACTGATGAAGCCATGATTTTACTGGAATGACTATTTTCTCCACAATTTTTTAAATTTTCAGATATTCTCCAATTCTGTTCTATTCTTAGTGACCCCATTTGGAGTTTTCTTGGCAAAAATATTAGAGTAGTTTGCCCTTTCCTTCTTTATCTCAAGTTACAGATGAGAAAACTGAAGCAAACAGGGTTTAAGTGACTTAATCAAGGTCACACAGCATGTGTCTGAGGCCAGAATTGTTCTCAGGAACATGAGTCTTAACTCCAACCCTGACACTCTATCTACTGCATCATTTAATTTCTCACTGATGCAAACCACATAGCATTTTCACTTCTGTTGTTGTTGTTTGCTTGCATTTTATTTTTTCTCATTTTTTTCCTTTTTGATCTGATTGTTCTTGTGCAGCAAGATAATTATATAAATATGTATACACATATTGGATTTAACATATTTTAACATATTTAACATATATGGGATTACTTGCCATCTAGGGGAAGGGAAAAGGGGAAGGAGAGGCAAATTTGAAACACAAGGTTTTGCAAGGGTCAATGTTGAAAAATCATTCATGCATATATTTTGAAAATAAAAAGCTTTAATAAAAAAATGACCATCATAAATAGCTAGTTGGTCAATTTGTCAATGCAGATAGCAAACAGAAATAAGAAAAGTTATGCAGCTTAAATTAATGAGGTCTTCTACTAGGAGCCAGTTATATATGCTCAACCAAGACAAAGCGGCCTTGATCTCACCCAAGAAGAAATTTCCCAATGTCTCTAGGGAGGCAATCTGAAAATCAGGTATGATGTTGAGACATTGTCTTTCCTCTACGTGTAAGCCTTCAAATGTTTGCTCTTTCTTCTCAGTCACTCTAGAAGAATCTTGAACTGTGTGTTCCCTCAGTTATCTCCCTCAAGAATGTCTGGAATATGCTTGACCTCTCTTGAAGTAGGAAAGAAAAAGAATCTCTTCTCCACAGCTTTCACCTCAATTCTATTCCTCATCCAGGGATGTGACACTGAATCATCATTCTCTTCACCATTGAGAAGAGTCTTATTCAAATACACCAGGTTTGTTTGAAACCAGAATTAAACCATCTTATTATAGAATGAAGATAATACCCTGAGTTCTTAAAGCCAATACCAGTAGATCACAATAAATGACCATTAGTCCCAGATTAGAAAGATTTTGAGGAAGAACCCAGAAATGAATTGTGTGCCTTTCAAGGAGAGCTTGGTTTAGGTCATGGAGACTTAGCAAAATAGGACCCAGCAATGATGAATATCTTTGAACAGAGAATATAAGGAAGGCCATCTTTTAAGTTGTATGAGGATATAAGGGCCCTCTGGTGGGGTTGATAATTGGTACTGATTAAATTTTAGCTCTCCTAAACATTGAAATAACAGTATATCATCCAAGAGTTTCTAAAATTATTTTTTCAGACACTTTCTACCAAGTAAGACATTCAATCTCTCAGTTTCTGGCATTTTCTCTGAATGTCCCCCATTCTGGAGCACTTTCCATCCTCTGCTCCAACTACAAACCTTTCTGGCTTCCTTAAATTCAGTTAATCCTCACCATTTATGAGCAGCCTTTCCCAACACCTAACTTGCTTTGTAAACATTTGTTTGAATGTTATCTCCTCCATTATCTTGTAAATTATTTAAACTCAGGAACTATTTTTGACCCTTTTTTGTATTTCCAAGGCACAGTATCTGACACATAGTAGGTGCTTAAGAAATATTTCTTCATTAACTGATAGATTGAAACTAGAACATGTACAAAAATATAGTTTGTTTTTTCCTTGTTCCCTTCTCTGCTAAAAGAAGAGATGAGATCATTTAGTTAGTTTGAAGCTCTATGAGCAAAATGTGGTTTCCTAGCAACAGGAACTGCCTGAAAGCTTTCTTCCTTTGTTTCAAGATTCTTCCCTGTCTGTTAATATTTAACTCCTCATGTAGGCTCTTCTGCATTTGTCTTCCCAGCAAAAATCTGTTTAGAAAAAATCAAATATAAGCCAGGGTGTCTGAAATTTTCATGATTTAGTGGTTATTATATCCACATAGGACACTAAGATAAGAAGGGTAAAAGCAAATTAAACATTCACACTGAAAGAAAGAAAATCATAAGCAATTAAATGATAACTGATATTTTTCTGTTAAGACATAAAGTATGAAATATATTGGAATAGTCCAAATGGTTACTGTCTAAATACAGTGGCTATTTTTGTACATAGACAATTCTTAGGGAATTGTCCTCTTAGTTCCACTATTGGAAATAAGAAAATTGGTAGTCAGTTAAGAAGTCAAGTACCATGAATATCATAGAAACAGGGAAGCTTGAAATCTAAGAGAAGCATAGGGAAGAGCTGCTATTGAATGATCTATTAAAGACAATAGTAGAAAGAAGTAATAATTAACTCCTGAAATATACCTGTAACACCCATTCCCACCTAGTTAAAATAGATAGTTTTTCTTGAAGCCCTTTACTATATGCTATGTGTCAAGATAGAGGATGTCTTCTGATTAGCTGAGAGAATTCTGAGTACTTCTTTGGAAGAGAGTTTGGAGGAAAACAGTCTTGAGAGGCAAGACATTTATTTTTGAATAGTAGACTGGAGAGATCTTGAAGCAACAGACAGGCAGCAGATAATGGCCCTCCACCATTTCCCTTAATTTCTAATGCCTACCACTCCAGAAACAGATGAGAGTAGACTTCCCTTTTTAAAATCATTATCTCTCTTCTTGAATGCATTGAAGTGTTTTATCCAACCAACAGCCAAAGAGTGATTTTATTATTGAATTTTGGGAGTAAATTCTAACTGGTATAACTTTACCAACTCCTGCTTGCTATTTTGTTTTGATAAACGAGCCTATACTATTTATTATTTGTAATGATTTCTTGCTTGTCCTGAACTTGGTAGGAGAGAACTCTCCTGGTGACATTAAGTTATATCCTGGTGACTTTGAGAGTGACCTGGGAATGGTACATTGATGCTGTGAAGAAAAGTATTTTATTTATTAACCATTTATTTATCATTATCATCTATTAATATTATTAATTGTTTGTTAATTTATTAATATTCTAGCCTTATGTGACTAGAAATTCTCTAACCCAAAACCATAAAAGTCAGGCTGATCTCAGAGATGCTCCTTCCTGGTGAAACTGATTGGCTGAAGGAAATGTTTGAATCCCACTCAGGCCTTAGTTCACCCGAAGCTTACATTTTGGGTTCCCCAAATTTGAAAGTTTATGCCTATTGATAAAAATCTCAGTGATTTTTGTCTGGGGACTGTCCTATCAGCATTCTTGCTTAACTGCTGGTACCTGTAGTTCTTTTAGGTACTGTTGTCTGACACCTACATAATGTAAACCTTTCAGAGACTGTGGAGTAAGCCACACCTTCTTTCTCACTCTCTTCTTACTAAAAAAATCCAATAAATTTCTTTCTAAAGTTATTTCAGATATGGGGTTTGGTCTCACAGCTAACAAACCTGAGATCTAAAGTAATTCTTTAAACTTCCAATTTCTTGGGTATGCTAGAGAGATATATTCTAGTCCCAAATCCTTCTTGATTATAGGAATGCACCCAACCAAGTTCCTCCCCCAACTTTATTCACATAAGATGGTTTCCTTTGGAGATAGGTGACTCAGAACTCAGATCAAAAATTCATTTATACTACATATGAGCCAAACTATGTTTTATGTGGACACCACCAATACTACTATGCTTTATAGAAAGTGTAAGAAATTTAGTTCTTTAGGCCTCCCCAATGATGAGATGCAAAGGGATGTAACACCTGCCTATTGCTCATAAACCACTTAATACCATGAAAGTTCAGAATCCTTATCCAAACATACATAATTCATCAAACCCAAGAGGAAGAGAGTCACAAGAAAGAAAACAAGAATACAGAAATCATCAGAGAGCCAATTAAGATAACCAGAGGGTGAATGAAAGCTCTGATTACTAATCTGCCCTATTTGGCTATTTTAGGGAACTTCCTTAGGTAAAGGTGACTGTAAATCCAGGGATTTTGAATGTCAACTCAATGACATTGGGCATACAAAGTCTGAGAGAAGCATCTCTGAAGAACCATCATTGAACCTCCTCTTCTGCCTCCTATCCTGTTTCTCCTGCCTTGGCCTGAAGATCACTTTGCCCAAGGTTCCAGCAGTTGATTGAGTTATATACTGACCTTTCCAATACATACATACATACATATATACACATTCAATGTCATTTGGAATGATGGATGTGTCCTTGTGAAAATAGCACTGAGACATGTTTTTCTCCTAGATCTACTGTTCACTAATTGTGTGGCTGGGCAATTCACAATGTCTCAGAACCTTAGCTTCATCTAGATAATTGAAGTATTAGACAAGATAAACTCTCATAATTTGACAATTTTTAAAAGTTTTTTTTAGAAAAATCAAGTACAAAACCAGTGAACAAAATTGTCCCATCTTCTTATGTTCATTTAAATGTGTTTTATTCTATTTTATCAAATTCAATTTTATTTTATTTTCAGATATGAATTCCATTCCTTTATTACTTGCTGAGAAAGCAAGAGAAACAAAACATGTCACAAACATGTATAATACATCAAAACACATTCTCCCATTAGCCATATCTAAACATGCACACACACACATACACACACACACACACACACACACACAAACACACACCTCAATCTGTATTGAATTCATTCCCTTTCTTTCTAAAGATAGATAGCATGTGTCATCATGAGCAATCTGGAATTGTGGTTGGTCATAACAAAGAGTGCCTAAGTCTTTTTAAGCCATTTTTATATGAATTTTTCTCCTGGTTCTGCTTATTTCATTCTACATCAGTTCACACACATCTTCCCAAGTTTCTCTGAAAACATCCTCTTCAAGATTTCTTACAGCTCAGTAGTGAGTGTGTAATTATTCTAAAGTAGCATAACTACTTCAGTTCTCAAAATAAGATAAATATATCAAAATAAGGAAGAAACATTGAAGTGGATGGAGAAGAGGCTTTAGAGAAAGGACATGTTAATTTTCAAGATGACAGTTACCCAGAAAATTTTCTCCTGCTTTATTGTGATCAGCTTGCTGGGAAGAACAGAAATTATGCCCACTCACATGTCTTTTTCATACTTTCCCAAGGTAATCCCAGACAAATATTGGTTAATTTGCTTATTTCTGCCTATACTGCCTTCCCTTTCTGTGAACATTCTCTCCTCTTTCAGTATTTTCTTCTCTTTTCCTATCAGTTACTGAGAGTTTCTTAGGTATTGCTCCTTTTCTAAAGAAAAGAATATGATGAATTAATTTATGCTAAAATAATTCACATTAGTTCCTTGGTTTCCTTTCCCTCTTCCTTCCAAGATTATTTAGGGACAATAAAGTTTAATGATGGAATTTGAAGCACCAGGATACTTGGGTATGGGAGGAGTTTGGATTGGGAGAACCTCCCTAAAAAGCCTTTGCATCACGCTTGACCACCAACTTTGACTTTTCATAATTCCAGCCTGAAATGATGAAAACTTTCCAACTTATTGCAAGAACTACTTTCCAGTCACTGAGCTATTGTCAGACTACTATTGGTTCAAGTTCTGCTGAATAAATATGAAATTCTTGACTTAAGAATAATCTAAATACAATCTAGTACTTAATGAAACCGTGTATTACAAGGAGCAAAAGTGCCAATTTATTTTATATGACAACATTCAAGTGCAAGAAAGTAACATCATTATTAAACAAGATTTTTCTTTCCAACAATCCTAAATAATTTTGCATCAAGGAATATTTTTGACTTAGATAAAACTAATATCTTTTATAAGCACTAAGCCAACTTTTTAAACTGGTAACTTCTCCAGATATGTATATTAGTCAGAATATAGGGTGCTATGGATTTTTTAAATAGCTAAACAAAAAAAGAAATAAATCCAAGTTAAGTCTTCCCATGTATGCTTCACTTTGTGTCATACCTCCACAGAAGAATTTTAACCATCTGTTATTAGGAAACCTATCTATTTTGTGACTGTAGCCAAATATATCATATAGTTTTAAATATAGGTCATATATTTCCACCTCCCCCCCAAAAAAAATTGAACTTGCATTAAACCTGAGTGCAACTGATAATCAATGGACTTTTGTTTATTTTTAGTCTGAATATTTCCTATGAAATAAATATATTTTAGAAATGTGGACTTTATATGTAGATAGACAATATGCTAATCACCAAAACAATTTTTAAATGCTTTTACAAAGGTCTTGATGTTAAGGAAATATTTTAATGCCACATTTTACCTCTTTAAATGTGGATTTCTCCTATATTCACTACTTATTCAATGATATTTAATAGATACTCAGTGATATTCACTAGAAATGCAGAAAACATTAAAAAAAACCATATGCCAGTTACCTAGTCAGCATCCTACCAGTCTCGCTAATGGATAGCTTTTCCTGATCTCCCTATCAGACTAATTAGTACTCTCAGAACCTCTCTTTTCTTCCTTTATTGACTTAGGTTCCTCTCTGACTGTCCACACACACGTGTGTGTGCATATGTCTTTCTCTGCATTTTTTTTCTCTGTGCGTCTATCTCTCTGTCTCTGTCTCTCTGTGTCTTTGTCTCTCTGTTCGTGTCTCTGTCTCTCTCCTTCCTTTTCTCTCTACCTCCATAATACCCACTGAAAAGATTGCATATTGTTGAACTGAATTGCATCTCCTAGCTATCCTTTCTAATTTGTTTTACCCAGCATTCAGAATATGCTACTCCATCTGCCTCCAGGAACATGCTGGGATCCATTCTCCAACCAATTTAGTTCAACAAGCATTTATTAGGTGAACGGGGCAATAATCTTCTCTTTTCAATCTCTTAGACAGTTTAGATTTTTTTTCTCTCCATACTTCTCCCTATAACACATCTTCTTGTATTGCTCCTTCTGTAGTTTTCTCACGAGGAATTAAAATTGTGATGAGCTACAGAACAAAAAGGAGAGAGCTTCTGGAACTAGAGATGTCCAATTTGACCCAACAGAAATAGTCTGGAATTATTCAGAAATTTGGGGGAAAAAAACAAGGAATTAGGCCATGGCCTCAGCCTTCTGCTCCTTAGCTAAATTTCAGAGTTAGAATTTGCTTCTATTAAAAAAAAAACCCACCTAATGCCCTAGGCAAGTAGACTAGAGTTCTGGTACAAACTGTAACTTCTATTTAAAGATTTTTAAAAAGAAACATTTTCTTTTTTTTTGCTGCCTTAGGCTTTTATATCTAAAACAATCAATTTCCTCAGTTCCCTACCATTGGCCTTATTGTCCATCTACATGTGCTTTAGGGAAGAAATGAACTTCAGATACCTTCTAGTCTTAACTACTTTGAATTCTATTTCTTCAGGAACAAAATAATGACAAAACACAAGGGCAAAATTTCTATTTTGGAAGTACATGAATAATTACGTTCATTTTATATTTTAGTACCAAAAAAGACTGCTGAGTGAGTACTTGACTTTATCCATTGATTTGTTTAAATATTAGCAATCCTACACTTATCCAGGCATTTTATATCATATCTAAAATCAGAAGACTTTCTGGAGACACAAGTCCTCTATGGTTTTTACCTTTATTTCCTTATTTGCATTCTTTGGTGAGTGATAATACTTGATTATTTAGTCTAGAAGTATGGTATGCACAGATTTGAGTCAATAATGTGATATAGTAGAAAGGACCCTGGCTTTAAAATCAAAAGGCTTAAGTTTAAATCCCACTTCTGACACCATATTGTGATTTTGAACAAGACACTTACATTTCCCAGAATAAGTTTTCTAAGTAGCAAAGTGAAAATTAAATTAAGGAGAACTCTTTCCTTTTAATATCTGCATTACTCGGAAACTCATGCCATGTTAGCATCAAGCACTGGTTGCTAGCTTAGATAAGAAGAGACATGGTTGGATCCCCTGAACTCTTGGTTCTAAGCTCCTATTCTAATAGTTGTACTTTTAAAGTTCTTATTTCCTTGTAATGAAAACTAAACTTCATCCGGTTGAGTGAAGAAACTAAAATTGTCATCCCGAATGGAGTTTTTCCTTATTGCATAAAATATAATTTATTAAATTCATGCAAAAGTATAGACTAATTCATGATTTCTAAATATTACTGAGATCAAGGTTTAAAGAAATAGACTCATCTATTTCTAAGGAAATTTTCAGGAATCTATGGAAAATTTAAGTAATTTTTTTCCTGTTAACTTAAAGTTAAATTTAATTGGCTTTTTCTATTAACTTTCAGCTGTTAATTCTGACACTTATACTTTAATTCCCTGAATCAGGAGAAAAATAAGATTGTGGGAAATATCATAGGAATAGGATTAGAGGATCATAAATCTATAGTTAAAAGTCATCTTTGAAACCAGCTGGTTCACTCCCCCCCCCCATTTTACAGGTGATGGAAACTGAGACCCAAAGAGATTAAATGGCTTGCTTACTATCATATCATAAATATCACATAGTATTACAGATAGGATTTGAACTCAGCTCTTCTGACTCCAGAGCCAGCACTCTTTTCCATATACTTCACCAGGAGCAAAAGATATTCAGGTTGTCAAAAGTCAGGATCAGGTTGAAGAACTATTAAATGCAAATAGTCAGGCAGAATTTAGAAGGGCTACAATAAGGAATGTGGAGTTAATTAAGAATAAACCAAGAATGCTTTTATCCTATAATAATCCATGAAGGTATAAAATAATAAATAAATCTCAGAAGACAAACGAGCAAAAAGCTCAAAAAGAACAGATGTAGACAAGTAAAACCACTAAGGAAGATGCAAGTCTAAGAGACCAGGAACCTACAAGAAATCAAGCATCCCTAATATCATTAAAATCAACCATCAATTGAAGATTCATGGCTGATGTTAGAACCTATCAGAGGAAGCTATCACTAACTGGGGAGAGACTGAGAGATGTAGATCAGTTAAGTTGTGAATAATCACTGTTTTCTCATCAATATAAAGTAAAGTATAAAGATAAAGATAAGTAAAAATTCAACTTGTAAGTAAGTCCTGGTTTCAGTGTATAGTGAAGAAAAAAAGTACTACATGGAGTGTCAGAGTTGCAATTCATTTAGTTTTCTCAACGTTATTTATCTGCATGTAGTACATATATAAATTTTAGAGTTCACTCTACCTACACCCATAACACTTTATTTTTTGCCAATTCTAGTTAGTATCACTCCATTATTATTTAACTAATGAATATTATTAGTTGATATCATTGCTCAGCAATTAATTTAGCAATTTCAATCCTTTAAATAATTACTCAATTATGCTTAATCATTTAGTATTTAACTAATTGGTAACTCCTTAATATCATTGATTAGTAATTAATATCAATTACTTTTTTAAAATATTTATTTTATTATCAAATGGGTATTATTATTTTACAAACAGATAAATCATGTACAAGAGTACCAAACCAACCTCACTTCAATTTTTAAAAAATAGGAAACCCTCTGCCAAATGTGGATTGATAACAGGCAGAGAACATCATGCATATTCTTTTTTTTTCAGTGATCAAAAACCATTTATTAAAGATTTACTAAGTTCCAGGAATTGTGTTAAGGGCTGAGAATGCAAAGAAAGGGAAACTGCCCTCAAGTTACTAACATGCTAATGGGGAAGACTAGATGGAAACAGTTACAGGCATACATATAAGATATCTAAAGTGTAAATAGGAGTTATCTCCTATATCACAGAAACAGAATCATAAAATGTCAGAGAAGGTATCTCAAAGACCATATTAACCACTCTGTGCTTAGCCAAGAATTCCCCTCTGTAACGTAATCAAGAAGTAGTCAATTAGCCAGTCCATTCCCCTTTTAGACCGCCCTATTAGCCTCTGATTCAGTCTTAGTGGTGACTTCATATATTAAATGACAATTGACTTTGGGATGCTTAGTGGGATTAGACTTAAGGATATCCTATGTTGTTTAATGCCTTCTGATTTCTTTTTTTTTCTTTTTTTTAAAGCTTTTTATTTTCAAAACATTGCATGAATAATTTTTCAACATTGACCCTTGCATAACCTTGTTTCAGATTTTCTCCTCCTTCCTTCCACCGCCTTCCCTAGATGGCAAACAAACTAATATATGTTATGCATGTTAAAATATACGTTAAATTTAATGTGTGTAAACATTTATACAATTCCCTTGCTACACACGAAAAATCAGATCAAAAAGTAAAGAAAATGAGTAAGAAAACAAAATGCAAGTCAACAACAACAAAAAGAGTGAGAATTTTATGTTGTGATCCACATTAAGTTCCCATAGTCCTCCCTCTGGCTATAGATGTCTCTCTTCATCACAAGATCATTGGAACTAGCCTCAATCATCTCATTGTTGGAAAGAGTCACATTCATCAGAACTGATCTCTTTATAATCTTGTTGTTGCCGTGTATGATGATCTCCTGGGTCTGCTCATTTCACTTAGCATCAGTTCATGTAAGTCTCTCCAGGCTTCTCTAAAATCATCCTGCTGGTCGTTTCTTATAGAAAAATAAGATCACGTAACATTCATAATTTGTTTAGCCATTCTCTAATTGATGGGCATCCACTCAGTTTCCAGTTTCTTGCCACTAAGAAAAGGGCTGCCACAAACATTTTTGTACATGTGGGTCCCTTTCCCTCCTCTAAGATCTCTTTGGGATATAAGCCCAATAGAAACACTGCTGGGTCAAAGGGTATGCACAGTTTGATAACTTTTTGAGCATAGATCCAAATTGCTCTCCAGAATGGTTGGATCCATTCACAGTTCCACCAACAATGTATTAGTGTCCCAGTTTTCCCACATCCCCTCCAACATTCATCGTTATCTTTTCCTGTCATTTTAACCAATCTGATAGTGTCTAGTGATATCTCAGAGTTGTCTTAATTTGCATTTCTCTGATCAATAGTGATTTGGAGCACCTTTTCATGACTAGAAATGGTTTTAATTTCTTCATCTGAAAATTGTCTGTTAATATTCTTTGACCAATTATCGTTTGTAGAATGGCTTAAATTCTTATTAATTTGAGTCAATTCTCTGTATATTTTAGAAATGAGGCTTTTATCAGAACCCTTAAATATCAAAATGTTTTCCCAAATTATTGCTTCCCTTCTAATCTTGTCTGTATTAGTTTTCTTGTACAAAACCTTTTTAACTTAATATATCATAATTATCTATTTGGTGTTCAGTTATGACTTCCAGTTCTTCTTTGGACAAAAATTCCTTCTTTCTCCACAGATCTGAGAGGTAAACTATCCTTTGTTCTTCCAATTTGCTTATAATATGACTCTTTATGTCTAAATCCTGAACCCATTTTGATCTTATCTTGGTATACAGTGTTAGGTGTGGGTCAATGCCTAGTTTCCTCCATACTGGGTTCCAATTTTAGTTTTTTGTTTTTTTTTTATCAAATAGTGAGTTCTTATCCCAAAAGCTGGAGTCTTTGGGTTTGTCAAAACTAGATTGCTATAGTTATTGACTATTTTGTCCTGTGATACTATCCTATTCCACTGACTGACTACTCTATTTCTTAGCCAGTAGCAAATGGTTTTGATGACCGTGGCTTTATAATATAGTTTTAGGTCTGGCACAGCTAGGCCACTTTCATTGGCATTTTTTTTCATTTATTCCCTTGAAATTCTTGACCTTTTGTTCTTCCAGATGAACTTTGTTATTTTTTTTTAGATCTGTAAAAATAATTTCTTGGGAATATGATTGGTATAGCACTAAATATATAGATTAGTTTAGGCAGTATTGTCCATTTTATTATATTCACTTGGCCTATCCATGAGCATACACCATGCATATTCAAAGGAGTAGACCCTTATTGTCCAGTTCTTTGTTACATGTAAAATGAAGAAAGTTCCATTACATGGCTACAGAAATTCCTTCCAATTCAAAAAGTCTAACTCTATGGTTAGAAATCTGGGTTGTATTTGTTTAGATCATTTTTTGGTGTTTAAGAGTAGATCTGTTTCAAAAAATATTCCTAAAGACAGTTCAATTTATATTGTTCAGAAGTCAATGTACAGAGTACTTAAAAGAAGGGATCTGATGTGTTTCATAAATTAACTCCAGAATCATGCATCTAACCTTTGGGATAGATGTTGGCAGATACATAATTCTAAGGCTGAAATGAGAGTGTATATATATATATATATATATATATATATACCCCAGGACCTAGCTCTTAAACAGTCCAAGATCTCTAAGCCCTATGAAATAAAAACACCACATAGGCTTCTGAAACATTGTTCTCCCTTGAAGGAGAATGCATGTATAACATCCAGGAAAAACAGTCTTAGAGAACTCCAATTGACCATAGCCAAGATACCCTAAACTTTAGTATAATTGGAAATCTAGTTTTCCCTTCTCACTGATCACACTTCAGTTCATGTAATAATCAAGTTGATCTTTTCATGATAAATCAATGTTATAAATAAAACTAAGGGGCTAGAATTTTCATTTGAAGTGAAAGCTGGCAATTGGTGGCAAAAAGGTGGATGGCAAAATGGTTAAAACACTGGGACAAGAAGATCAAAATCTAGCTTCAGATACATTCAGCTGTGTGATCTATGGACAAGACATCATCTCAGTTTCTTCACCTACAAAATTGGGATAACAGTATCTTCCTTGGGTTATTTTAAGAATAAAAAGAGATATTTATATAAATGCTTAGCATAATGCCTGGAAGACAGTCAGCACATAAAAAAAACACAAATTTGTTCCCTCCTCCCCTTCCCTTTTGCTGTCCGACTATGTATACAGAGACTTTGATATTACCTTCCTATGAATAGACATAAGTTGCTCTTTGCTAACATAGTTCTTATTTTTTGTAGAAAAGCAACAGAATTACTTCTCTCACCATCAGTTTTATCATTATGTATTCAGAGACAGTATGAAAAAGTGGATAGTTTCTCAGAGCCTACACCTTAGTTCAAATGCAGCATCTTCTGTGCACTAAGAGCATGATCCTGGACAAGTGATAGCATCTCAGTAATACAGGTAACTCTCAGTTACAAGTAGTGCTTCCATACTGAGAGTCCTCTACACTTAGAAAATCACAAGACTAGGATAAAACTTACCTCCACCTGAAACCTACCTAACTCATAAGATTACCAGGAGGAAAATACCTTATAAAATACAATGGAAAAGTGAGCATATTTTCAGAAATAGCTTTCTGCTGCAATTGATTCATTCCATTACACACTGCAGCAGGACAATTATGAAGACAAAGTGAGTGAGTCTGCAACTATGTGAATTCCCTATGCCCATCTTTTTTTCTTCAATCAGCAAAAGGTAATTCTGGCAAACATTTCTACTAAGTTATTCCTCTCTGGGGGTAGTTTTTCACTGTAAGTGCAGGTAGGTGAGGTAAACTTATAGCAAAGATCTTTTGCTTTGGACAAGTCATATCAGGACTGGAATTTTTTAAGATTATTGTTACAGATTACATCCCTTCCCAGTGTTGCTAGGAGTGTTGCCTTCATTGGCACATGGGTCCAATGACTATATTTCTTTCATCTTTAAAAGCTACAAAGAGCTATCTCCACTATTGAAGAGTTATAGAATCACAGAATCTCAGAGCTAGAAAGGATTTCATAGCACTCCATAGAGACTAGCCTTTAAAAAAACAATAATCCCCTTTATAGCACATCTAGCAAATGGTCATTCGTTCCTTGTCTGAAGCCTTCCACTGAGGTTGAACCTACCCCTTCCCAAGGCAGCCCGTTCTATTTTGGGGGAGGCAGCAAAATGTAGAGAGTCCTATACATGAAGTCAGGATAGCTTAGATCTTACTTGTCTCTTACTTAGCTGTGTGATCCTAAACAAGTTATTTAATCTCATTCAGCCATAATTTCCTGTTCTATAAAATAAGGATAATAATAGTATTTCCTTTACAGAGTGGTTGTGAGCTTCAAATGAGATAACATATATACAAAGGCTTTGTTAACCTAAATATACCAAAATTTAGTTATATTGCTTGTTACTAATTTTTTTTTCCTTATATACTCCTTTGCAACTTCCACACAGTTCTCCCAGGTTGGTCTGCTAGTGATAAGCAAAATAAGTCAAAAATTCCTTCCACATGACTGTCTCTATTACATTTCAATATAGCCATTTTATTTCACTAAGTCTTTTTCTCTCCAGGATAAACATCAATTCTATTTCCTTCAACTGATATTCACATGACATCTCAAGATCCTTCATTCTCCAGATTGCCCTTCTAAAGCTTACATAATATACACAGTACTAAATAGTAACAATGTAAATACAGAAGCAAAATGGTCATTGTACTCAATAAGGGAAGAGAAATCAATAATTGTGTTTATAAAACTTAAACTTTTGCATGAATAAAATTAATGTAATCAAAAGAAGAAGAAAGAAAACAGATTAGAAGAAAATCTTTGCCGGATATTAAAACATACAGAAACATCATGCATAACTACATAATTAACAAACATTTCCTAAAAGACTTATTGTTCCCAATATATATTTCCCAGAATTAACCACTTTTATATGTGATCTGACATGATAATTCTAGAATGGAATGATTACCTCCCTGATCCTAGACAGTAAATCTCTCTTAACATGGCATAAAAAAACAACAAAAAGTAGTATTAAAAATGACTGTTGTTGACTACTATATCATGTAATTGATTCATTTGAGCTTTTTTCATTTAATTAAAACTTCAAAATCTTTTTTTTTCAAACTTCTCTTCAGCCATATCTTCTCCGTCTTACACTAAGCTGATTTTTTCCACTAACATTAGAACAAGTATGCTTATCCCTCTAAAATTTCTACTTACTTGATTTGGCCCAGTGCTCTAGCCTATCAAGATGTTTGGGGATCCTAATTCTGCAATCCAATGGATTAATGATCTTTCTCAGCTTCCCATCCTCAGCATCTAAGTCATCAAACAGTTGTGTGCATGGAGGTAGATGCGATGACTGGCTGTGAAGAAGGATGTAATCTCCAAAACTTTTCTCCTATCTTAGGGAGCCATATATTTTCAGAATCTTTTAGGAAGACAAACACATTTGAAATTAAGACAACTCTGAGGTACCACTACACACCTGTCAGATTGGCTAAAATGACAGGAAATGATAACGATGAATGTTGGAGGGGATGTGGGAAAACTGGGACACTGATACATTGTTGGTGGAACTGTGAACGGATCCAACCATTCTGGAGAGCAATTTGGAACTATGCTCAAAAAGTTATCAAACTGTGCATACCCTTTGACCCAGCAGTGTTTCTACTGGGCCTATATCCCAAAGAGATTTTAAAGGAGGGAAAGGGACCCACATGTGCAAAAATGTTTGTGGCAGCCCTTTTTGTAGTGGCAAGAAACTGGAAATTGAAAGGATGCCCATCAATTGGAGAATGGCTGAATAAATTATGGTATATGAATGTTATGGAATATTATTGTTATGTAAGAAATGACCAGCAGGATGATTTCAGAGAGGCCTGGAGAGACTTGCATGAACTGATGCTGAGTGAAATCAGCAGAACCAGGAGAACATTATACACAGCAACAAGACTATACGACGATCAATTTTGATGGATATGGTTCTCTTCAACAATGATGTGATTCAAAGCAGTTCCTATTGTTCAGCGATGAAGATAGTCATATACATCCAGAGAGAGGCCTGTGGGAACTGAGTGTGAACCACAACACAGCATTTTAACGCTTTCTGTGAATATCTCCATGAATTTTGTTTTCCTTCTTAGGTTGTTTTTTCTTCTTCTCTTTCTAGATCTGATGTTTCTTGTGCATCAAGGTAACTGTATAGATATGTATACATGTATTGTATTTGTCATATAATTTATCCTATTTAGCATGTATTAGATTACCTGTCATCTAGGGGTGGGGGTGGGGGGAAGGAGGGGAAAAGCTTGGGAAAAAAAAGTTCTTGCAAAGGTCAATGTAGAAAAATCACTCATATGTTTTGTATTTACCAAAAAAAAAAAAAAAAAGCTTTATAAAAAAAGGAAGACAAACACATTTGGCAATGAAAAGTATGGAGATTTTAACTTTAAAATGTTTATTGTGAGCAAAATAACATCCCCATGGGCTATTGTACATGTACAAAAGTTGCTATAACTTTCCCCAATTCTATAAAATAACATGTGTTATTCAAAGTATCTCAATTTGATTGCTTTTTTCATAGCATAGAATTATATGACTATAAAATCCATTATTTTTTATAATAATTTTTCCTTCTCCAGCACAGAAACTAAAAATATGTCTATGCTGAACACTGACATTCCCAATGGCTTCTATTGTTGAATGAAAATACAATGTCGATATCTTGGCTTTTAAATTGTTTTAACAAGTACTGTATATCATTGTGTTTTAGATCCTCCCTAGCAATTCTCACTTAAATCCCAAGAATATGCTGAAAGTTTGAGGTAAAGTTCTGAGGGCAAAATTTAACCTATTTTACTAAAAATGAAAATGATTTTTGAATTTAAGTTCTCTGACTTTTTCTTAATATATGCCTTGTCTCTTCTGACAGAACTTTTCCAAAGAAGGCATTTTTTTTTAAATCGCAGTTATACAACATAGCCATGAATTAAAAGAAGTGATTGATGGTGATTTCTAGGTTGAATAGGTTGACATTTCCACTCAACTGATAATCTATTTCTGGAATACTTCATTCAAAAAACTTCACAGTGATAAGGAAATAATCATACTAAAATGCAAAAATAGAAGATTAAAAAAATAAAAGCCAACTACAGCTATTTGTCTTTTTTGTGCCATATTGAGGCAACACCTAAGAGCAATAAACTGATTTTTGCCAAAGCATACTGTGTTTGTTTAATGGCAAATAGCATATTTCTTGGGACTGATAGAAGTCACTGTCCAAACTCCAGCAGTTACAAGAAACTAATGATCCTTTCAATCCCTAATTGTATAATAGGTAGTATAGGAAGTCCATGTGATAACCCAGAATAGAAAAAAAAATATTTCAATCAATCCCCCTATTAAAAAATAGAAACTCAAAGCATACATGTATAAAACCTAATTTTCTTAAGAACATCAAGTAGGACATAAAAATTTAAATAAAGCATGAAGATAACCAGTTGCTCATATGTTCAAGAATAAATAATAATAATAATAATCAAATTGGGACAAATAAATAAAGACTACCAAAATCTAGTCTCAGTGTTTTAATTATTTTCCTTACTATTTCTTCTATTTTACTTTGGTTTTTATGGTGGAAGGATGGTATTGCAAATATATAAATTTTAGTCAGATACATATTTTCTGAATTTGTATTATTGAGAAAAAGAACAGGTGATTCAAAGAGAAAAGTTCAGTTCAAATTTTGAAGACTCACAAAAAAGAAAGAACAGAAGGAAGGAAGGAAGGAAGGAAGGAAGGAAGGAAGGAAGGAAGGAAGGAAGGAAGGAAGGAAGGAAGGAAGGAAGGAAGGAAGGAAGGAAGGAAGGGAGGAAGGGAAGAAGGGAGAAAGGGAGGGAGGGAGGAGGGGAGGAGGGAGAAAGGGAAAAAAGAGAGGAAGGGAGAGAGGGACGGAGGAAGGAAGGGAGGGAGGGAAGGAGGAGGGAGGGAGGAAGGAAGGGAGGGAGGAAGGAAGGGAGGGAGGAAGGAAGGGAGGGAGGAAGGAAGGGAGGGAGGGAGGAAGGGAGGAGGAGAAAGAAAGAAAGAAAAGAAAGAAAGAAAGAAAGAAAGAAAGAAAGAAAGAAAGAAAGAAAGAAAGAAAGAAAGAAAGAAAGAAAGAAAGAAAGAAAGAAAGAAAGAAAGAAAGAAAGAAAGAAAGAAAGAAAGAAAGATATTTGGCAATGTTTGCTAGATTATTTATAACATATATTTTTAAATGTGGAGATATGGACACAAACTGGTACTTATTCTTGGTTAAATGACAATTCTATTTTCCCTTTTGAAGTGCTACTCCGTGATCATTCGTGATTCCAAGACTTATTGAGAAACAAAAGAACTATACCATTTGCCTTGATCACTCATGACATTTGATGTTTCTCAAATATTGCAAATATAATTTGTTAAAAGATTTCCTTTAAGTTGGAGTGTATGAATATTAAATTACCTAGAGATGTTCATTTTTCTTAAAAATTGAATAATGACAATAAAAAAACAACAAATGAAACTGTCATTAGTAATCAAAAATAGTTTATAAAAGATTGAGTATGAAATTAAATCACTCACTAAATATACAATGACCTTGCAGATGGGTTGAAAAGAATTTTAACTCACTAGAAATTTTACCAGCCCACAGAGTTCTTACCTTCCTTCCCACATTTACCAATGACGTAAAATATGGTACATAATGACATTAGGCTTGGAGGAAGAAAAATACTACTAAGTTGAATTTGTCTTCACTTAATATTTGCTCAGCTTTAGAATTAGTTTAAATGAACCCAGGCAGGGTCTTTGAATTTGGAGCTGAAGCATAATCTTTCTCTGGACCATTATCAATTTTCATGGCTAAGAAAACTGACTCAGTAGGAACTTATTCAAATAAGTTAATATAAATTAAATAGTATTTCTGTAGCTTTTTCCCCATGCAAAAAAGGTATAGAAAATACCAAAATTCAGATATATAAAACACAAATTTTTCACAAAAGATAAATTCCCTCTTCCAATCAATTATTAAGGAAACATGAAATGGTTATTGATTGTGAACCAGACCTCAGAAAAAAAAAGAAAGTAGAACTACTTCAGGAAAAGAAGATAAAGTAACATCAGAGAATAAAGCACAATGATTTTCTGAAATTTAGGAACAATTATAAGTCAAATAAATACTATAGAATTTGAAAGCATGTAAGACAATAGATATAAGACCCAGACAGCATAATAGAAAGTGTGTTAAACTTGGAATCAGAATGACCTGAATTTAAATATGACCACAGATTCTTACTAAGCTTGTACCCTTGGCAAGGCCCTTAACCTCTGTTTGCCTTTCAATAATATAAAATGGAAATAATAATAACATCTATCTTCAAGGGTTGTTGCAAAGACCAAATAATATGACATTTATATTATACTTTGCAAATGCTAAACAGTTATATAAATATTAGGTATCTTTAATTAAATATTTGCTTTTATACTATATTTCCTATTTATTGCAAAAGCATGTATTATTAAATCAGCATGTGTCCTCTCCATCTCTCTTCCAAATTCCTCCTTTGATTCCTTCAATCCTTTCTACTCCAAAACTATCAAACTTTCTCGTAGGGAGTGGAATTTTTTTTTGTGGCTAAGGTTATTCTGGCGCTTCCTCTTGGATGATTCTACAAAGGAACACGATAATTTGAACATGAATGAACTTTAGAGAATATCTAGCCCAATCCTCTCACTTTCTAGAGGGAGTTAATGGAGTACAAAATGGTCAGATAGCATATCCAAGGAGATAGCTAGAAAGTTATAGAGGCTAGATTTGACTCAAGGATTTCAGACTCCAAATCCAATGTTTTTTCTTCTATATATGATACAGTATTTTGTGCTGAACTAGACTGAACTAAAATTACAATTGGAGTAACTTTGATTTTTGGGGTTAGCTTTGAGCTAAACTAGATTCAACTTAATCAAATATCTTTAACATCATTATTGACCTACCAGAATTCCCAAGAGCTTGGGAGTATGGACCAAGCAATTTTTAATTTGTAACCACCAGGTATATACAAACTATTTTCCTAGTTTTATTATACATGTCATATATACACATATACATATGCACATGTTTATATGTTCATATCCAGATATACTTACATTTATATGTATGTTGTGTATTTCCATGTATCTGTACATATACACATATATATGTATATGGGTATGTATATATACACTTGTGTGTGTGTTGTTATACATATGCATAACTAAAATGTAGCCAAACTGAACTTCATTCTGTTCCTCATTCACAACATTCTATCTGCTTCCTCCATACCTTGCCATAGATTATCATTTCATGCTTGAGATGCATTCCCTCTTTGTCTCCCCTTTACAAAATTCCTAGTTTCATCAAACTTCAACTCAAGCTCCAACACCTATCTGAATCCATTCCTGGATGTATCTTCTCATGTCTCCTATTCCATTACCTTGTATATATTCAAATATATATGTCTTATTATTATTAATATACATTGTCATATATATATGTCTTCCCATTAAAAAAAAAGTTATTGAGGAAAAGAGCTCTTTCTTTTTTTCTTTGTATTCCCAGAACCTATAAAAGTATTGGCACATCATAGGTGATTAATAAATGCTTAATTGAGCCATACATATGCATTTGTATATTAATATATACTACATGTATATATATTATACATGAATATATATACATATCTTTATACACATATAGATATAGATATACAGCTGTACATACATCTTGGGGGGGTGCATTGCAATCAGTTTGTAAAGTAAGAAGTTAGACTCCCTAAAGAAGGTAGACTTAATAACGCAAAAAGAAAAAAATTAGCCTTATATTTTTCTTCTGTTGGATAATCACTCCCTCTCTTCTTTCACCTCTCTACAACAACTCTTAGAGGCTAAAACTCTTTACTTTGTACTCAATTAACCAAAAAGACATGAGTAATTACAGCAAGGCATCTCTCTGGCCTTATTTCAATATGTTTTCAGGAAGTGAATTTTAATAATCCACTACACAGAAAAGTCAACCAAGCATGAATTAAGGAATGAAAGCTGAAAAAGCAAGAAGCAAGAAACTAAACTGTTTGATGGAACTGGATGAGTGACCTTACATGAATCACCAAAAAAACTGGAAAGAAATAGAAACAGAAAAGCATTGATTTCAGAAACTATGGCTGGTTGCACTCCATTACCTTCATAGAGGTTGTTTCATTCTGTTACCCTACTCTAGTGACCTTGGCTATCAATTCTTAAATCGTTCTCTAACCTTTGGTAACAAATCTCTTGCTCTGTCATGAAACTATTTTTCATATCACAGACTTGCCTTAAAATTCAACTATATAATTTTAAAGCAACAGTAGCAACCACAGCTATTTAATGAACCTCCTGGCATTCTCCTAAATTGTCTGTCTGAGGTTAGGGATAGTCAGAAAATCTCAACTGTTTTTTGCTTATTTGTTGTTTTCAGGTTTTTTTTTTCCCAGGTAGAGAGCACAGATTGGCCATATTGACATAGTGGTCAAGAGGGTGGTGAGATATTTATTGTTGCTTATCTCCTCCTTATACCCTATTATTCTCATACTATGTCCCACAGATCATACAATTATAATCTATCAGATCAAATTAGCAAGTCCATCGGGTTAATTAGCATAATGAAGATGTAGCTGAGGTATGATAGCTGAGTTATTTTTAAAAATGGAAGATGGCAAGATTTGAGAATTAAATTTAATTTTAGAGATCATCTGCTCCAGTTCCTACCTAAAACATATCCAAGGAGTAATCCTACTTTTATTATTGTTGTTTACTGGAATGCCATTTCCTTCTTTTGCTAATTTTAAAAAGGAGGAAATTAAGGCCCAAAATTTAAAAAAAAAACATAAAAATAAAAAGTTTAAGTGACTTGCTCCCCTTGGTTACACAGCTAGTACAAGTGTCTGAGACCTGAGGGTCCTCCTGATTCCCGGGCTGGTGCTGTATCCACAGTGCCACCTAGCTGCCATTTGTAAAGTGCTTGGTCTCTAAGCAAGTTAACTGAGGAGACCAATAGACAAGAAAATGCATGTGAACATAAACAAATTACTTAGGTAAGAATGGATGATAAAAATGCTAGGCTAGTCATCCTTGTCTTTACTCCTCTCCAGGCTGCATTTCTGACTCTCTAAGTTGTTTTACTTGCGCCCTAGAAACCTTCTCACTCTGAAAGTTGACTCCAATTGGAAGTGAACTCTGCTTCTGTAATCCCTTCCTCTGATTTGTTGGCTTCTTCCAGAACCTCCATTTTAAGGAATACACACAAGCCAGCCATAGCTAAATTAAATTTATGATAATTTGGACTTTTTTCTACCAAGCGGGTCTCTCCTTCCCTACAACTGCTTTCAATTTCCCTACAGATGTTGTCTTTCCCCTATAAAGTGTAAGTTCCTTGAAGGCAGGGACTCTTTTTTCTATCAAAAGTCAATGATAGGGACAGCTACATTGTGCAGTGGATAGAGCACCTGTCTGGAGTCAGAAGGACCTGAGTATGTATATGACCTCAGATACAACACTTATTAGCTGTGTGATCCTAGGCAAGTCACTTAACCCCAATTGTCTAACCAAAAAAAAAAAAAAAAAAAAAAAAGGCCAAAATCCTCATGAAACATGCATTAAGTACATAATACCTATGCTAAGAACTGGAGATACAAATAAGAAAAAAGACAATCCTTCCCCTTAAGGAGTTTACACTCTAATAGGGAAGACATTTCACAAAAGGAAGCTGTAAAGTGAGTGATATTCAAGGAGTCAAAATCAAGGAGTAGCTAATGAGAAATGAAGAATTAGTTGCAAAATTTTAAGCCCTCTAAAAAGGGAGGCTTTGAGAGGAGTTTATTGTTCTGCTCTCCAGCCTTTTAATCAAAGGGGAGAGGCAAATGAGAAGCTCAATCAATCTTCTGGATTTCAGGTGATGAGCTTATCTTGGATGTGTCAAGCAGAGCAGCTATGATGGAAAATAGAGAAATGAGAAATGGCAAATTCTTCTTGTATTTGTATTACCAACACTTAGCATAGTGCCATACATAATAAGAGCTTAATAAAAGCTTCTTGGCATGACTTGTTTACTATTGATGCCATTTGCTGCAGTATTTGGTGTCTCCTCCATTAAAAGGTAAGTTCATTGCAAGTAGGGACTTTTTTTTCCATTCTCTATACTTAAATCTATAGTGTTTAGCAAAGTGTCAGGAACATGGTAGATGTCTAATAACTACGTGATGTAGTTTTCAAAAGAAAAAATCTAAAACATTAACAATCATATGAAAAAATATCCCAAATAACTAATTATTAGAAAAATACACATTAAAACAGTTCTGTGGTCCTACATCATATCCATTAAATTAGAAAAGATGGAAACCAGAAAAAAAATGAAATTGTTGGATGAGCCGCAGGGAAAAAGGAAGAATGATACATTGTGGTGAATCTCTGAATTTTTCTACCTATTCTAGAAAGGTTAGAATTATGACCCTAAAAGTGACTTAATTACTTATATATACATAATAATATATGTATATATTTATATGCAATTAATTATGTCATTTCGGGGCTTCTAACTCTAAAGAATACAAATATACAAAAATATATACAAAAACATTTCTAGAAATTCTTTTTATACTAGAAAAAACTAGAAACATTTACTTATGATGGAATTTACATACATATGTGCAAACATATAAACATATATATATAGATAGATAGATACTCACCCTTATTTATCTTAAACCCAACATGTCTTAAGCTGAACTCATTATCTTATCACCTAAACACTGTCCTCTCTCAAACTTCACTATTAGTGTCATAGGCATCACCAGCTGGTCACTTAAATTGACAATATAAGATGTCATCCTTTGCTCATGATTCCATACCCCATATCCAAAGTCCTATTGTTTCTATCTTTGTAATATCTCTTGTATATATCTCCTTTTTTCTGTCACTGACACTACCCTGGTGCAGGTTTTCAGCCCCTGCACATGATTAGTTTTCCTCCTTCAAGTCTCTCTCCTGCCCAATACATTTTCCACTCAACTGTCAGACTGGTCTTCCTAAAGCTCAGGAAGCACATGTCAACTCTCCTTTCCAAGACTGTTTGCAAAGAGAGGGAAAAATCCTAATTTGGAAAATAACACAATATTGGAGAAAATGGAGTAAAATATAAAGCACACTCTCATGTTTTTAAATATAAATGAGTTAATGCAAAAAATGACAGATTGTACAAAAAGCAAAACTATACAATATGTTATTTACAAGAATCAAACTAAAAAAACAAATACATACATAGAATGAAAAGTGAGGAGCTGGGGGGGGCGAATTCTAAACTTCAAGTGGATAAAAAAAGCAAAATTTATAATCATGATATCAGACAATGGAAAGATTCAAAACAAAAAAAAAAAAGGAAGGAGGAAAAACAAAGAAACAATGCTGAAGAGAACTGGAGACCACACACTAAAACTACAAACTACAATATGATATAAACAGTAAGACAGTAATGAGCGGAGATTTCTATGTAGCTTTCTCAGTTTTGGTTAAGTCTAACAGCTAGTTAAACAAAAGAAAAATCGAGTACTGAACAAATTGCTGGAAAAAGAAAGATGTAAAAGACTTGTGGTACCTTCTAAATGTGACTGCAAAAAAAATGTATTCAGGTGGACCTGAGTTCAAACCTGGATTGAGACATTTGACATATTCTAGCTGGTGTGACCCTAGGTAAGTTATTTAACCCTGATTGACTCACCAAAAAAATGTGTATGCATGATATATAAATGTTTATATATATATATACATATATATGTATATTAAACATATAATTAGTGCCCAGAAATATTTCAAACAAATATAAAAAGGCAGAAAGGGTAAGCACATCTTTAATATGCCAAAACATAATAAAAAAACATTAGTTCAAGAACCATAAACAAAACAAACAGACTCAAGCAGAGATTTAATGAAATATCATAGGATGAGTAGGTTAAACAGTAAATCAGAAAAATAATTTTAAATTATATTCATCAAAATTATAATGCTGAAAAAACCTAATGATTTCTGCTATACATCAACGTAGAACTCAGAAGAAAAAACATATCAACACAAACATAGTAACACAATAGAAAAAGAGAATTTACAAACTGAATATCCATTTCAAAAAATTAGAAATACAATAAATATACAAAACTAAAACAAACAAAAGAGACAATATTGAAAATTAGAGTAGAAATAAATTAGAAACAAAAACAGTGGAAATGATCAATAAAACTAAAAATTAGTTCTTTGAGAAGACTAATACAATCAATAAACCTTTAGTCATTCTGAATTTTTAAAAGAGGGTAAAAAAACCAAATCAACAAAACATCTTGTTGAAAAGCAATTTTCAAATTATTCAACTAAGACAACTTAGTTGAACAACAATAACAACAACAACTAACGTTCTACAATTTTTATACCCTTCGATAGAGATTCCATTACTGGACTTAAAGCAGAAAGGGGACCATTGATAAGAAGAAAGTCTTTATAGATACCATAATCTTTATAACTGCAATTTTTATAATAACAAAACATTAAAAGCATAGTAGACAATCACAGGTTGGGAAATGGATACACAAATTAAAGTATGGAAATATACTGGAACATTGCTCTGTGTAAGTGTTGAAAATGATACATATAGAGAAGCAAGGAAATATCTACATGAACTGATACAAAATGAACAGAATGAAGAAAACAATGTACACAATGACCACAACAATATAAATGGGGGGAAATGCATATAGACATATAAATCTCAAGTGAATTTAGCAAAAATTATTTAAAACTTTTTTTAAAACAACCATGGGTCAAAAGAAAAGACAGAACAAAACATCCCCACATATTGGTACTCCCACACTCTGACATATTTGCAGATTTTGGAGGTCCACAAATGTTGCAAGCTGCATTTATTTCCATATTTTTCTATGTATTAATCAATTTTGTTTGAATTTTTTTCCTTAAAAATATTATTTTTATATGGATGGCTCTCTTGTATGGAGCAGGAAGTAAAATGGGAAGACAGTATTGTGATATTTAAAAACAACATGAGTAAAAAACATTTTTTAAAATGCCAAACAGAGAATTTTTACCTTACCCTATTTCAATCCATCTGTCAGTCAATGAGCTCTTGTTGAGGGACAGCTATGTTTCAGTCATCTTGGCAGATGATGAAAACATAAATATAAAGACTGAAACAATTCATACAAAGAACAGGAGGGCTTCATGTAGAAGGTAATGCTTGAGCTTCTTTGTGAAGAGTGGATTCTATGAATAGATGTCATGAGAAATGTGTTCCAGGTGTATTGCTCTAAGAATGGGTAGGGCCTTGAAGAACATCACTGTTACCTTGTTGTCCTTTATGCATACAGGCAACATAATTCCTGATTTACTTAGTGATGATTTGCAGTCTTTGACAGACAAGCTCACACCTAATGATGAATGATAATAACAATAATAAGTTTTTATTTTGTTTGCAGTTTTATTACTAGTTTTCTTTCTTCTTTCCCCTCCCCAAGAACCATCCCATATAACAAATAGTATTATTTTAAAGTCAAAAAAGTGGAAAAAATCAGCAGAATATGATTTTTTAAGTCTGAAAATATGTGTATTAGGCAACATTTGGCGAACTCCTACCTTTATAAAGAGTCAGAATTTCCTAGCCAAAGATTTGGCTAATATATGATTATCTAAGGGTTCTAGGGAAAGGTTATTTTTCATGCCACAAAAAGTCTCCAGCATACAAAATTTGTATTTATATGTAACCTCAACATGTAATGTTATCTATTACATTTGACTTATGTATTTGGTCTATCATGTACAACCCTCACATGATGTAATATGTTCTATTTCTCCATGAAATCTATGTTATCAGGTTAAGCATAAATAACTGATTTGGTTTTACATATCTAGGATTATTGCCTAGACTATGTCACATAAAATAATGAATATTTTGATTTGTGCCTCCAATAAGGAACTAATGTAATTTTCAAGGATTGCACTCTATTTTTTTTAATTGAAGAAAGGATGTATTGGGATATATAATGTATATCTACAGTACTAGCAGCTGGATAATATACCAAAAGAAAAAACTATACTATTGAAAATAAAGATGGATTAATGAGAATATATTATAGCATCTCAGAAAACAAGAATCTTGACAAAATATTTAAGGAACAAGGCAAATTATCACACATAAGATGAACACTTCCTTCCTGGTTACTGAGAACAAATTTTGTAAAAAAGAGGGACAAATGTCTCTTTACTCATCTTCACTTCACTTTATTTTCCACTCCTTCATGGGTTTCCTCAGTAATTATTTCTTCCCATTAGTGCCTGTGGGGCATTTTATCCCTTCTTCTGTATAATTGGAAGGGGGGAAGATGAAGGATGATTCTGTTGTCTGCTTATTTTTCCTAGAAGTTACTTCGTTAGTGTGTCTTAATGAAATAGTTCATTATTTGATATATGTCTCCTGAATGGTCTGTAAATAGAAACTATATACCACAATAAGAAAGCCACACATATATAGATTAATTATGAATGCCCCTATATTACCATTTAAGCTGAGATAGATTAGGGTTGAAAAGTTGAGAGGGAGTTCTGTAGTTAAGTAATGAAAGTATAAGTCACTATGAAAATGAATCTTACTATAATTATAGGTTGTCTGCCTGATATATAATGTAATATTTAAATATATGTATAGAAAAAGAACACAGGTCATATCTGAACACTCAACAAAAAATAATAAGTAAAACATAAATATGAAAAATCTGAATCCTAAAAAGAAATCATGATTTGGTATTTCAAATTCTCATTTATCTGAATGGAACCACCATGATTTTAAATGATACATGGGATTATTTGTTGACATAAATCGAACCTTATCTTACTCCTCTTAATGTATACGTCAAGAAATTCATTGAGTTACATTAATGTAACAGGCAAAAATAAGACCCTCAACCATAAAGGTCATTTGTGACATAGTCATAAGCAGAAATTACTTGAGGAATTATATATAATTAGGAGATTATTTGGTTTATTTTTGCATAGAAGTAGCTCCAAAAGGCATATTTTTCTACTGAAGTTGGAGTCGTTTTTAATGTTTTTTTCAATACAAACTTGTCAAACATGTACATTTCCATACACAAAAGAGAACTCTATATGAAACCATAAATGTATATTATGTAAAGCTTTTCAGTAAAGTATTTTGCTAAATTTAACATAATAGTACCAACAATACTCTATTTGTTTAGGGCCTTATTCATGTCTTCCTGCTCTTTTCTGTGTATTTTAAGTGTTTCATTGGCACTCTAATTTCATGGCTTCTTTTTTTCCCTACATTATTATTACTTCCTACCCAATCTACACACCTACAACTCTCCTTTTCCCCACAAAAAAAACCTTTCTTTGTAAAAAGAAAAATAGCAAGTATAATCAAACAAAACAAATTTACTGTAAAATATGCATTGTGCTGTTCATTTATAAAGATAATTTAGCACAAGTTATGGCAAAAATAGATATGAAATGAGATCTTACCCACTCCATCTCCCAGGGAGACCATGACTTGTACAAGCAGCCAGTAGAGAAATGATGGCCTGCTTCCAGGACTGTTTGGGTAAATGATTTTTCCTATCTTTAAGAGGTAGTAGTCTAGAATTATATCTATCTATATTCTCACCTCAGATATTTATAATCTAGGGTTATAATACTTTGGTGGTTATATAATTTCCCATGATTACGCTCCAGAGAAGGGTAGCATTTAGCTATACTAACCAACTAAGTAATAAGTCAAAGCCTAATTTTTAGCATTTGCCAATTTCTAAGATATAAATGCTTAAGCTAAAAACTTAGCAATCTGCTCTCCAAGTCAATTTTAGTTGATTCCAATCCAGCCCTGAATCTACCCTACCCTTCTCACTTTGTCTTATTCAAATGAATGTCATTCCATAAATTCTCTATAGAGGATACACCCAACACATTGGGAGCCTTCCTCTAAATCTCTTGATAGTGTACAGATACCAATGAAGAAAGACATTTAATGCACAAAAATGCACAATCAATCAATAATCAGCCAATAAACATTAATTAAGCACCTTCTATATGCCGGGTGTGGTCCTAAGTGCTAGAAATACTGAAACAGTAGGGGGAGGAATCATTGCTCTCAGGGAGCTCATAATCTATTGGATGAGATAATGTGCAAACACTTATGTCCAGAGAAGATATATACCAGATAAATAGGGGAAAAAATGTAAAAGAGAAAGCCCTAGAATTAAGAGAAATTGAAAAAAAGATTTCCTATAGAAAAGTGGGATTTTAGTTGGGACTTAAAGCAAAATATAGAAGCTAGTAAGTAGAGATGAAGAGGGAGAATATTTCAAGAATGGAAAACAGCCAGGAGGCAAGAGATATAGTGTCTTATTTTTAATAAAACTGCCATGAGACTAGAATCATTGGATAGAAGATAGAAGACTGGACATATAGGAGGGATTTGATTATGAAGGGCTTTGAATGTCAAACAGAGGATTTTATTTGATCTTGAAGAAGATCATATAAAAATGAAACAATAGGTTTTATTGGGTTTTGGAGGAGTGGAACAGGTAACATGATAGTACCTGCACATTAGGAAAATAATTTTAGTGGTTGAATGGAAAATAGATTGGGATAAGGAGAGATTTGAGACAAGCAGATCTACCAGCAGAGTTTTGCAATAGTCCAAAATGAAGTGATTAAGTCTTCAATCAGAGTAATAGCAATAGCAGAACAAAAAAAAAAATTAAATTGACAGACGTTGGCAACAAATTGAATATGGGGTAAAGGGGACAGAGATAGAAAGAGTCAAAGATAGTACCTAGGTTCCATGCTTAGGGAACTGGGAGTTTCATGTTGTCCTTTATAGTAATAAGGAAGTTAGGCTGGGAGGAGGGGTGAAAGGAGAGGGGGACTTCCATATTGATCTTGTTGAGTTTAAGATGTCCTTTGGAATCTAGTTTGAGATTTTTGCAAGTCTTTTGGAAATAGGAGATTTGAGGTCAACAAAGAGGTTTAAGAATTTAAGAATTATCAGAATAGAGATGCTAATTATATACAGGTTGGCTGGGAAATTTGCATGATGACCTATAAGGCATCAGAATTATTGGGGATAAGTAAGGTATGCAATTTACATGTTCATCACAAACTTGTCAAATATGTACTTTTCCATACACAAAAAGAGAACTCTATATGAAACCATAAAATTCTATTATGTAAACCTTTTCAATAAAATATTTTGCTAGATTTAACATGATAGTACTGACAATGAACATGTGATAATGTTTATCTTTGAGTGGAAGGCATCACTTTTCAGAGGAGGCTGGAGATCAGGATAGAGAAAAGTATAATACTAGATGGAAGACACATAGCCAGGCATAAGACAATTTTTTTTCATTTTAAAAAAATGCTTAACATCCAGAAAGGCCACAAGCCCATGATAATATATATTTATTTTATATACCTGAAATCACATAAAAATTTCTCAGACATGAAGAAATCTCAAGTGGAAAAAGTTTAAGAAGCCCTGACCTAGACTATTTGCCTATTTTACCTCCCCGACTAATGTCTTCCCTTCTCAAATAACAAAGCTACCAAAGTGATTTTTCTTAACCATGTGGGCATTAAAATCATCCTACCTATAATAAAAGAATGCAGGCAGAGCTCTGAGCCAATGGCAGTTTATTAATGGTCCACAGTCCCCTCTAATGAAATGGATCCCAAATCTTCCTCACAATCTAAAATTCCTCCTCCTTCCAGAGCCTGGGTTATCCAGCCATTCAAGGACAGCTAAACCAAATACAGAAAAATTCCCTTGATTTACATGTGATCCTTCAGCTAAAATAGGCAAAATAATGTGTCAGCAGGATCACAAATTGGGTGAAGTAAAGAATATCGCCACATAAGATGGATAGGCTTCTTTTTAGGTTAGGCACAAGGAAATGGTACAAGCTATCATAGTCAGTGACCTAAGTGGTCATAAAATAATTGGATATGAGATTAATCTGGAGGCACAAAAATATTTCAAGGGATTTTCCAAGTATTTATCACCTCTGCCATTTTGGTATTGATCATGATGATAAGGTAAAACAAAGGTAGAGGGCTTTTAACTTTCTAAGTAAAAGAACTTAGAATCTGCAGTTCACAGTTATGGGACCTTATGTACAGGACTCTGACATGATTCTATCAAATTGATTAGTACCGATTGAAATAGAATAGGGATTCAAATAAATCATCTCTCATAAATGATTTTGTGTATACTAATAAAATGTAACAAACAAAAAAGGGATTTTGCAACTAAACAATAGAGTATAAAAAGAGGATTCAACACAAAATTACAGAATTCCATAATGTACATAATCCACATTAATCTACATTACTAACTCTCCAGGACTCTATTGTTCAAACAAGAAGGTGTTCTCCCTGTTCCTCACAAATGGTGTTCCTTTCTTGTCTTCATGTTTTTATACTTGCTGTGCTCTATGCCTGAATATAATCCTTCACCACCATCTCACAGAATCACTCTCTTCAAAATGAAGCTCAAGTGCTGTCTTTAATATAAATTTTTTCCTGATTCCCACAATTCATTCTGTACATATTTATTTAATATTTGTTTACATATACACTTATTGTTTCCCTCTAGAAAACATAAGTTCTTTTGCAGTAGGAATCATTTCATATTTTACTTCCCTGGTGCCAGGCTTGATAAATTCTTTTTGCTGAGGCAATTGGGGTTAAGTGACTTTCCCAGAGTCATACAACTAGGAACTGTTAAGTGTCTGAGACCAGATTTGAAACCAGGTCCTCCTGACTTCAGGGTTAGTGCTCTATCCACTGCACCACCTAGCTGCCCCTCTTATTAAATTCTTGTTGATTATTTGTTTGATATTAGTCCTTCTTCTAATGTCTAAATACTCACAAAAAGTACGTTACAAAAGGGTTCCATTATATTTGTTCTGAAGAAAAACTGAATTTTTATATATTAGAGAATAATATGAGTTCTATTAACAGATGAAGACATACCTCCCTGATACTTTAGAAATCAGAAGGAGGCCAATATCCTGTCTGTAAGATGCTCATTCTGTGAACAGGATGAAGGACCCAATGAATATTATAAGTTTTAAACAGGAGCATGAATTTGTTCTTACTTCAAATTACCCCTCTTGCAAAGAGTAAGTTCTATGAAATCAGCTTTCTTAGAATTCATTTCAATCCTCTTTTCCCATGTGGAATAACTTTTGATTTCACTAGCAATGATACCAATAGACAGAAGAGAAGTAAGATAGTAATTTCTTAAAAATTTGTCTAATTTTCTAGAAAAAGAGAATTTAAATGTCTGAACATTTATAAAGTTGCAAGAAAGACACAAAGGGAAGATCCATTATAATTTCACACAGGCACTTAGTAAAGACATTAAAAATGTTCAGCACTTGATTCACTTGCTTATTATCGAAAAAAGACTTGATTATTGATTCTCAGAATCCTAAAGTTGTCCAGGGAGACCAGTAATCCACAAGATGCCAAAAAGAAAAAGTGAACTTAACCTATGCCATACAACAGAAGATACATATTGATCTAACATTCAATGTATGTAGGCTAAATATAGAATATAATCTATTGATTCTCTCTGCAGATGGACTCCAAATAATGTCATTCATTTGTTTTCCTAGCTGGAGTTACAGAGGGATAAAAATTAAATTGACTTTGGCCAGTAAATTTTCATTGACTTATAAAGCAACCAAATACTGCTTGTATCAATAACTTCTGTGTATTGTTAATAATTGTTATTTTGGTAAACCATTGCTATGGCAATCAATAAACTATCCTCAAATTAAGACAAATTAATTTTTCTCCACCACAACTCATTTTCAAGGTGAAATAAATTTACGAACAACTCCCTCCACAAAAGCTGATTCTCATCTCTTCAATTTAAACTTAAAGAGTTGTCTAGGCCACAGAGGGATTATGTGACTTGCTTAGAAGTCAGATATCTATCAGAAAGTATCTTCCTGACTGAAACAAATTTTGTATAAATTTTCAAAGTCTAGGGAACAATAAGAATCTCTTGTCTCACATACATCATAGATGGTAATGTTTGATAAGAGTAAATTTTTTAAAATAATTACCTTCATTATGATTTAGCATTGAAGTAAGAGTAGGCATTATCAGAATAATATTTAGTCTGAGGGTGGCTCCCAGGACATACTAGTTGATTGATTTCTATAATTTTATCTATACATACTAAATATGTATTAATGACTTAATTAAGCATTATCATGTCAGATTAATGTTCTTTTATGCATAGATCTGTTCACTTTACTCCTCTTCAAACTTAACACTTTGTCTTGTACCTCTGATATTTATATTATTCATTTGTGTTATATTTGTTTGTATTTGTGTCTTATCCTCCTATGGAACTGTAAGTTCCAGAAGAGCAACAACTATGTCTTTATCTAAATTATGCTGATTTCTAAAACATTGCTATGTACACAGAAGGAATTTAATAAGTTTGTTTAACCTGTTTATATATGTGGCCACTATCACATATTAGTATAACTAATCCATTAGATTTGCTACCTACACTGTAGAGCAATATAGCATATTCATTTACCTTCTTTCATGTTTCAAGAGAGATATGTGTTTTGAAAGATTTTGTATTCTGAGATTTGGCAAAAAACATCCATTTTAATTTTATACTATCATACTTTTACGATGTTATAGAATGTTATTGTTTTGTTTTGGGGTTTTTTTGTTTTTTTTTTTTTTAACACTGCTATTTCCAGAGATCCTTTTCTGGGTTTTTGTTCCATTTCATTCAGTCATCAGAAATACAAATAATATTCCAGGTACATTAAAATTAAGGTAATATAATACTTCAGATCATTTCTATTTCATCCCTAAGAATATCCTCCCTATTGGCATCTATCCTGACAATTCCTGAAGTTGCTTCTTTCTTGTGCTTCATCCCATGTTCAATCTAGACAAAATCTCCACTCCAAAGTCCATGGTGCATTATGTAATGCCCATATCCATTTTTCATTAATGCTTCATGCCCTAACTGAGTTTTAGATAAGAATGGTCTTCATTTAAAAGACCATATTAGAAAATTCTACAATGCTAGTTCATTATTCGAACATTCTGTAATGTTATCCATGGTGTAGATTACTTTATAAAGTTGAATGAATCGAGTGTTCATTTATCCTATCCCTGGATCATGTGATTTGAAGATCAGGATTCAAGTTGTGTCTAAATCACATAAGACTTTCCAATGACAGTAGACTATAGACTGAGTAATAACATTCATCAGCTATATCCAAAGCACAGTGATAAGAGTCAAGAGCAATTTACAAAATTAACAACTATTCCTACCCTCAAAGAGCTTATATTTAATTGGGTGACAAACTTTACGTGGAAAAGTGAGTACAAGAAAATTTGAGAAATTACATGAGTTTTTAATGCATCCTTTCATTACGTGCATAGTAAAGTCTATGGACCACTCTCAGAATTATATTTTTAAATGCATAAAATAAAAATTTTTAAATTGCCCCAAAATTGAAATATAATTGTCAAAAATTTTAATAAAAAGTTCACAAACCTCAGTTTAAGAACACCTGATGCTAAAGTGAGCAGAAAAAATGTTCATAAGGAAGATGATTACATGCTAACTTGGCAATTGACATCAGGTTCCTTATATGCTCCTTCACTGGAGTCATGACAGATTAGACTAAGGACTAAATAGATTCAATAAAGGAGGTAAGAAAAATCCACAAGTCAGAAGCTAAATTACACTTTTCCATTGATCTTCTTTTGTTAAAGGAATATGAAAAGAATAAGCATTTGTTGAGAATACCATGTTGAGTACCACGTACTAACTAAGCACTTTGTAAATATTATCTCACAACAATCCTATGAGGTAGTTGCTAATTGTTATCTCATAAACAGGAAATGTATCGGTTTTTAACTTTGGCAGTTTCCTCCTAGAGCTATTCAGGAATCAAAGATCATGATCAAGCAGAAGTTGGGAATGAGTTCTTATCATAGTAAATGAAGCCTCCCAGTTCTAGGACACAAGTCTCAGTTATGATATTCTTCTATGGGTCATAGATATGAGGATATGAGGAGAAGCATGACATAAATAAATAGAACTTGATGATCATGAATGTAGGTTTTGACACTTAAAGGTACTTAAAGATAGAGACTGATGAAAAATGGAAAACAGGATTGTTCATCATGAAATTAAGATTGTCCAAGGCAGCAGTGACATCCAAATGAGAGGCCAAATCAAAACCAAGGAGGAACTTTCAGGTCTAGGGGAGTTAGTGGGAATTGAATTCCAAGTTTTTGCCATAAAGGGTTTGGTACTGAATGAGAAATAGTTAGTCAACAAGCATTTACTTAGTATCTGCCATGTCCCAGGCACTGTACTAGGCCATAGAGAAAATAAAGGGAGGAGGGAAAAACAGTACCTGCTCTGAGAAGGTCACATTCTGAAAGACTGTTAATCTGATGAAAAAGAATTTCAATGACTAGTAGTCATCCTAGTACAATGGAAACAGGGTAATTTTTAAGACTGAAGAGCTGCTGTCACGCTCCTTAACTTCCAAAGCAATCCTATGCAGTACCAGAGAGTTTTAATAGTAGCTCTGAGACCACCATCCTTCTCAGCTTTGATAATTTTCCCCAAACAATGAATCATATCACACTTTCCCAAGCTAATCACTTTTTTGCCTAAGTATATAGCTTTGCAAGATCTTCCTGGAGTTCATTTCCATCAATGTTGCATTTCACTGTCAGAAAAAGCTTAGCTCAACTGCAACCTGGGGGATTTCACTTCTCTGATGCCGCTTTCAGATCATTAATAAAAATGTTAAATAAATCCCAGTGTTGATCCCTGGGGGATCCCACAGTAATGCTTTTTCAGTCAGAAAAAAGTACTTGTTGATCCATATCCTTTGTTTCTTTTAATCTAATTCCCAATTTGTGATTTTAAAAAAATTCTCTAATGACTTTTTTTTCTTTGTGCCTTTGGTATGGAACTCTGTCAAAGACTTTTTGGAAAACTGAATGAATTCTGTCTTATAGACAGCATCTCTTCATATATTTAGCCCTCATAAAATTTTTACTTACACTTGCAATTTGCTTCCTCTATTGACTATGTACTTACTCTTCACTAAACTTCTACTTTTGAACTGACCTGATTTTTGTGGGTCTGGAGGTAACCTCTATTTTCTCAAAGACTATGTTAGTAGCTCTAGCATGTCCAACAAATTCAATTCAAATAAATTCATTACATCTTTGAGGCCTCTATTATATTCAAGGGGGCATTTTACTAGACTCTATGGATATAGAAAAAATAAAATAAATTCTGTCTTCAAGAAGCTTATTAATCTCTTAATTCTAAGGCCTTCTTTATGTTAATTAAATGGCAAGTTTTCCCGTCTTTATCTTATGTATACATAGTTGCTTTCATGTTGTCTTCCCCATTACATTGTGATTCCTTCAAAATAGAAACTGTCATTTGCTTTTCTTTGTATATTCATCACCTATAAAACTGGGTAAAGGATGGATCACAAATCCATTGATGAGTTGTGGAGGTGTTTACTCAAAGCATGCAAAGACTTACCCAAATAAAATGATTGGATTGGAACAATTTCTTCCAATATCAATGAAGATGACTGAAATAGACATGATGGACTGCTTAGAGCTTGGTCAGATATCAAAGATGACAAAGTCATCCCAAGCTATCACCAGTTGTCCTCACTTTTGTTTTGCCATTGTACTTCGATGACCTTGGAATAGTGAGGCTGAAAACTTTAGGCAACTGCCTCACTTAAATCCATTTCATACACAGTGATATCACTGGTACTCTTTGAAGATGAAGAGCAAACAATAATGTAGCAAAGTGCCCGAAACATGGTAAAACACTCAATGTTTTCTGACTGACAAGGTGGTCATAGAACAGCCACAGATGAGTATAATTCTAAGTACATTGAAGAGAGAGATGAAGCTAATAACTAAAAATAATAAAAAAAAATGTTTATTTTTAAACTAAGCACTTAAGATGAACTTTAAAGGAAAACTAAGATTCTGAAACATGTGGATAAAAGGAAGCACAATGACAATAGGGAGGCCAGTTTGTACAAAAGTTTGAAGTCAAATAATAATCCCAGATAATTGCCAAGTTTCACTCAATCATAAACTGGGTAAAAGGGAATGATTTGAATTACTATAGGAAAGGACGGTATAACAATTGTAATTAATAATCATTAAATGTCAGAATAAAACAACATATTTTATGTAAAAGGCTGAAGGAAGTTTTGCTTTGTTTTGTTTTGTTTTTGAGGGGGTGTTGAGCAAAGAAGTAACATAGATGAATGCCATATACAAAGATTATTTTGGCTATTATGTATTGGCATGTAGCACAATGGATAGAATGCCACCACTAGAACCAGGAGAAGTCATCTTCTTGAGTTCACACCTAGCCTCAGACACTTTCTAGCTTTGTGATCCTGGACAAGTTATTTAACCCTATTTTTAACCCTAAATTTTCTAATCTGTATACTGAGATAGAGAAGGAAACCACTCCAGTATCTTTGTCAAGCAAAGGCAGAATAGAATCATGAAGAGTTGGATATTACTAAAACAATTTAACAACAACAACAAGAGAAAGACCAAAGTAGTAAACTATTACAATAATTCAAGTGATGAGGGACTGAAATGATGTAGTCAAAGTGAGGAAACAGAAACAGAAAAAGAAATATATATATATATATATATATATGTATATGTATATAATGATGACAGAATCAAGGAAAATTGGCAACTAACTAGAAATATAATTGGATGAATCAAGAGTGATTCTTATTACAAATCTGGGTGACCAGAGGAATATAGTATACCCTACAGAACTTCAGAAATTTAGGGGAAGATAAGGTTTGCATTTCAGATAGCATAACTCACATTTCTGTTCTGACAAAAAGAAAGCAAAATACTTTCTTTACAACAATCCTTGAGAAAGTGAAGTAGTATTATTCATGTTTTACAGATGAGGAAAATGAGATTCTGAGTATAAATTTTATTTAAAGCACATTGACGTCTAGCTTTAGCTTTTCTTTCCAAGCTCACTACTTATTAACTTGTGCTAGAGATGCTTGAAGGAAGATGGGCAAATCCTCATACCATATTCATCTAACTATAAGATTTATGAAATGCCATCCAAACCATGTAGACACACTCATATAGGGAGGAATATAAGCAGATGTGCACATCTATCACTGGGCTCCCTTACTTGTCTTCCTCAGAATAT
>JAJPUD010002829.1:159156-185382 GCA_023553655.1 Myrmecobius fasciatus | reverse complement strand
TCATCATCATCATCATCATCATCATCATCATCATCATCATCATCATCTTTTCATTTTTCTTATTATTCTATATAATTCAAATAGAAATACTTCAGGAAATATCACTGTCATACAATTTTTCTTTTTTATTTAATGTTATTTATATTGTTAAACAGGTAAATAAAAGAATTATAGTTGGAATTGAATAAAATAAAAGAAAAACTAACCTTTTTTAAGTTTACTCAAACCAACTTTAATAAAATTCCAGTTGTACCATACTACATCCTGTGCTACAAGACCTCTATAATTTGAATGTTTTTAGTTCCATATAATTTAAAGATGACGTTCATTTTGTGTCGTGAAATTCAGCAAAAATATTGGTCAGTCCAAATTTTTTCTTTCAAATATTTCTAATGTGTCTAATATCCATGGTAAGTAGACACACAATAGAAAATTTAAGACCAAAAATAATTTTCCAGTAAATAAATGGTTAAAGAAATGAATAAACAATTCTCAAGGGAAGAATTACAAACTATTACTAAACATGTGAAACAATGCTCCAAATTACTACTGATGAAGAAATACAAAAAATACAAATTAAAACAAATCTGGTTTCACTGCACACCAAATAAATTGGTATATTTGCATGGCAAATTGGCAATAAGTCAAGTTTCACTTTAAACCAAAGAAGATGACAGAATATTGAAGGAGTCAAAAAATATATAGGCCTACTAATATACTTTTGGTGGAGCTGCAAATTGATCCATTCTGGAAAACAATTCAAAATTTTGCTAAAGAAATTACTAAAATAATACACACCCTCTGATCCAAAATTTTTGTTGGTAGGTAAAGAGGTCAGTGACTGTAAAAAGAAGAAAAATGAAAAAGGAGTGGCCATATGGTCATACCAAATTATTAATAACACCATTCTTTTTCCCCCAAGGCAATTGAGGCTTAAGTGACTTGCCCAGGGTCACACAGGTAGGAAGTGTTAAGAGTCTGAGATCAGATTTGAACTTAGGTCCTCCTGACTTCAGAGCTCATGCTCTATCCACTGCACCACCTAGCTGCTCCTATAGCACCATTCTTGTAGTGACAATTTAAAAAGAAGGATTTCCATTGATTGGAGAATAACTAAAAAAAAAAAAAACAATGCTATATGAATGCAATGGAATAAAATTGGTTTGTAAGATACTATGAAAAGAAGTAAGCCCAATCAAGGAAACAAATATGTACAATGACAACAATATGAATGAAAAGAATAGCAATAACCAAAAAATTGTGACTGAATGTTTTAAGTTATAATATCCAAGCTTAGACCCTTAATTACAATGCAGTTCTACCTCTGTCCTTTCCTTACAGAAGTTGGGAACCTTGATTATGTAACATTAATATACAATGATACTATGATATAATGTTGGACTTGGTTGCTAAGTTGTTTATTTTTGAGGAATTTCCTCTTCTCTTCTTTGTTAAAAGAGATGTCCTCAGCAGGGGTGATAGAAATATTGATAAAAGAAGGTGACATAAAGACAAGATATCACTGAAATTTATTTTTAAAAAGTTAATTTGTGAAAAGATTGAATTTTTTTAAGTTAATTTATGTCCAGGTAAATATGGGCAACACGTAAGTTTTTTGATAACACATTGATTACAGGACAATTTGTTGTATTAAATGAATTCTCAAGAATATTTTTACTTCATTGCTTACAATATAGGGATTTGTCAGCTGCCAGTCCAGGAGTGTGAGCTTCTAATGTACAATTGTGGTCTCAAAGTCATTTTTTGATAGGAATTTACAAAGCATTAAGTTTCTAAACAGTTATTTATTGCTTGATTGATTGATGACTTGGTAAATAGAAGACAGGCCCTGGAGGCAGAATTCAAATCCAGCCTTAAACACTTAATAACTGTCTGACTAGGGCAAGTCATTTAACCCTATTTGCCTGAGTTCCTCATCTATGAAAATGAATGGGATAAAGAAATGGCAAACTATGTCAGAATCTCTGCCCAAAAAATAAATAAATAAATAAATGAGAACACAGAGACTCAGGCATCATTAAAGAACTCAACAATATCATTTCCTTGAAATAATCTGGATTGACATGAAACTTAAGGATGACCTTTCTTTGCCAATAAAATGTTGGCTGAGTTCATGAAGAGGGAACCCATGGAGATCTTCTCATTCTGTCTTCAGATTTGAGCTATTCAGAAACTCCTTCTGGAGGTGAACCACTTTCAGTTACATGCAACAAATCAATTACCATGTGAGTGGTTTTATATCCTACTACTTCAAGCAGTGTCTTATTGTCCCAAAATATTTCTTTAGATTCTTACTTTTTATTGTGTTCCCTAAGAATGTTTATTAATCTTCATGCTCTTCCAAATTTAAAGCAAATAGTAATAAGCAGATAAATCAATTCTGCCCATTTTTGTTATTACTTTATGCCCCAAAGGTTAGAAGTAATATTAATGAAAAGAGCAAGATTTGGGGGCCAAACCTCTGTAGTCTCTATGGACGGAACTACTATTATGTCCAGATATTCATGTGTGCCTTCTTTTTTGAATCCAACAAGGATTCAAAGGCAGGCAGGAAAGTATGCTGTTCTATGAATGCTGATAGTTATTGAAATACTGCAGTACATTAAGTCAACAAAGTAGTCCACAGTGAAAACATGGCCCATCAGTCTCAAATATTATAATCAACACCATATCCAAAGAAGCAAGAGGGAATTTCTTGTGAAACAATCTAAAATGACCATAATTATCTATTATATGCATAGAGGTTTATTATGGCACAAAGAAGATTCTTGAGAGGACAATTGATAGAGTGATGGACTTGGAATCAGGAAATTAAGTTCAAATTCCATCTTTTACTCTTCCTAGATATAATACTCTATGAAATAAAAGTGACTTCCTATAACATTCCTAAGTCATAAAGAAGCTGTTATCTATATTGGGGAATACTCTAAAATGGGTAGTTCCCTCTTGTTGATCAAGTCAGAAATTTTTCACATATTCACTTAAAGTTGAACAAAATACAATTTGTTCATTATAAAGTGTTAGCAAATTGCAAATAAGTTTGCTTTTCAAAGACAGTTTACTTTTTAGTTTATTAAGGAAAGAAGTGACCCTGTTTTACTTTGCCTCACATTGCCTAATTAGGACACAATTTATTCAGTGAGGGATATAGAAAGAAAAATAAATCATATTTCTGATGGTTTTAACTGGTATTACTTCATGGAATGCATTTAAGAGAATAAATCATCAAGGTTCTTAAATAATATAAATTACTTATAAATTTTTGCTTTTTTATCTAAATACCATGTTATCAACTACACAGATGTCATTTTCTTTTGGAGGATTCCTACATCTCTTATCATTAATTCCTACATCTCTTTTCATTCCCAGAAATGACAAACTATCACAGAAAAATTTTCTCTAACATCTGGAAATCTTGTTTAATCCTCTAGTTTTGTACACATACAAACACACAAATACACACACACACAGCCATTAGTTATTATAAATATTCATGCACCAAGAAATGTAACATCAGTCAGCAAAAAAAAAAAAAGTGTGTATGGAAGAAGTCACCACTAAGAATGGATTTCTTCTATAATTAACAATATTTTTATTTCTCAGAATTTTTTTAGCTTTATGGTGATTAAAAACCAAGTATTTGGTAATTACACATCTATATTTCAATTTACTTGTGACCAGTACCTATATGGATTATCTGTCGAATACATGGGAGAACAGTTAAGAGTAGAAGTAGTTCTTTTAACATCACATATAGAAATTCTGTGGAAATATAATAGATGACCATCAATTTAGGAATAACTAAGTTATAGAATATGAATATTATTGTTCTATAAGGAATGATGAGCAGGCTGATTTAAGAAAAGCCTGGAAAGATTTACTTGAACTGATGCTGAGTGAAGTGAGCAAAACCAAGAGAACATTGTACACAGAAACAAAAAGATTACATGATTATCAACTGACTTTTAGCAATGTGATCCAAGATAATTCCAAAACAATTTGGGATGGAAAATGCCATCCACATCCTGAGAGAGCACTTAGGAGACTAAATGTGAATCAAAGCATAAAAATTTAACTTTTTTGTTTCTTTGCTTTTTCTTTCTTCTGGTTTTTTGCCATTTGGTCTAATTTTTCTTGTACACCATGACAAATGTGGAAGTAAGTTTAAAAGGATTGCGTATGTTTAACTCATATCAGATTGCTGGCTGTCTTGGATACTGGGAAGGGAAGGGAAGGAAGGAGAAAAAAATTTGGAACACAAAGTCTTACAGAAATGAATGTTGACACATGAAAGTGGCCTAGTTGTACCAGATCTAAAACTATATTATAAAGCAGTGATAACCAAAACCATTCGGTACTGTCCAAAAACCAGGATGATTTCAGAGAAGTGTGGAGAGACTTACATAAACTGATGCTAAGTGAAGTGAGTATAACCAAGAGAACACTGTACACAACAACAGCAAGATTATATGCTGATCAATTCTGACAAATATGGCTCTTTTTAAAACCTAAGTGAGTCAGCCAGTTCCAATGGTTTGATGAAGAAAGCTCTCTGAACCCAGAGAGGGAACTGTGGGGACTGAGTGTGGACCACAATATAGTATTTTCACTTTTTTGTTGTTTTTTGTTTTCTTTCTCCTTTTTTTCTTTATTGATCTTATTTTTCTTGGCAGCATGATAACTGTGGAAATATGTATAGAAGAATTGCACATGTTTAATATTTATTGGATTACTTTCTGTCTGGGTAGGGGATGGGGAAAGGGAGGGAGAAAAAAATTGGAAGTTTTTACAAGAGTCTATGTTGAGAATGATGAATATATTTTGAAAATAAAAAGCTTTAAAAATAAAACATTTTCAAATTAAAAAAAATTTAAATGAATTCTGAAAACTATCTTTACATGCAGTTGGAAAAATAAAATACTATCGACAAAAATAAAGAATTAAAAAACAAACAAATTTTGATTTGGTACACACAATACAGAAGTTCAAGAATTTCTGAAAGCTATGGTACATAATCTTGATGGAGAAATTTTTTTAATAAAGTTTTTTATTTGATATATATATATATATATATATATATATACAGTTATCTTGCTGTGCAGGAAAAAAAAAACCTGACAAAGAAAACATAATGCAAACAAACATCAATAGAGAATGTGAAAATGCTATGTTGTGGTACAGACTCAGATCCCACAGGTCTCTCCCTGGGTGTATATGGCTTTCTTCATCACTGAACAACTGGAACTGGTTTGAAACATCTCATTATTGAAGAGAGCCATGGACCTCAGAACTGATCGTCATATAGTATTGTTGTTGCTGTCTATAATGATTTCCTGGTTCTGCTCGTTTCACTCAGCATCAGTTCATGCAAGTCTCTCCAGGCCTCTCTGAAATCGTCCTGCTTGTCATTTCTTATAGAACAATAACATTCCATAACATTCATATACCAGAGTTTATTCAGCCATTCTCCAATTGATGGGCATCCATTCAGTTTCCAGTTTCTAGCCACTACAAAAGGGCTGCCACAAACATTCTTGCACATGTGGGTCCCTTTCCCTCCTCTAAGATCTCTTTGGGATATAGGCCCAATAGAAACACTGCTGGGTCAAAGGGTATGCACAGTTTCATAACTTTTTGAGCATAGTTCCAAATGGAACTCTCCAGAATGGCTGGATCTGTTCACAGTTCCACCAATAATGTAACAGTGTCCCAGTTTTCCCACATCCCCTCCAACATTCATCATCATCTTTTCCTGTCATTTTATCCAATCTGACAGGTGCGTAGTGGTATCTCAGAGTTGTCTTAATTTGCATTTCTTTGATTAATAGTGATTTGGAGCACCTTTTCATGTGACTATAAATAGTTTTAATTTCATCATCTGAAAATTGTCTGTTCATATCCTTTGACCATTTATCATTTGGAGAGTGGCTTGAATTCTTATAAGTATGAATCAATTCTCTATATGTTTTAGAAATGAGGCCTTTATCAAAACCCTTAAATGTAAAGATGATTCCCCAATTTATTGCTTCCCTCCTAATTTTGTCTGCATTACTTTTGTTTGTTCAAAAACTTTTTAACTTAATATAATCAAAATTATCTATCTGGTGTTTGATAAAGAGTTCCAGTTCTTCTTTGGACACAAATTCCTTCCTTCTCCACAGGTCTGAGAGGTAAACTATCCTATGTTCCTCTAATTTGCTTATAATATCACTTTATATCTAAATCATGAACCCATTTAGATTTTTATATCTCCACCACCATCTAATGGAGTGTTCTGAACAAAATTAAGTGATTAAGAATTGTTGAATGAATGCTGTCCAGACATGCTTTCTTTGAAATCAAACAAAAATTCTGTTGAAACTATCTCTGGATAATAGAAATCGAAATCAGTACAATGTACATGCTTCTGATCAGTGCAAATGTAATCTATTTTTTACCCAATACACAAAGGAATTATCAGAAATTACTTTATGTACCTAATGAGTTTAAAAAGTGCAAAAATTAAAAAAAGAGCTCACTAGATTACATTGGAAGACTAGGCTTAGTGTTTTAATGACTAATCTCCAATAATGGAAAAATACATTTTCTTCCTCCATAGCTTAATATTACCTAACTGCATTAGTGGTAAATCATTTATATGCTGCCTTATGATTTGCATGCTGTCTCAGCCAAAATTACCCTTTTACCATTTCTACTTCAAACTTCATTGTTTAAAACTTGTAGAATTATACAAGTACATACAAGGCATGTACTTGGAAATGTAGTTCTATTTTACTCATTTTAATGAGTTGGAGAACTGAATAATATTAACAACTTCAAGATATTCTATTGTATTTTCAATGTGCAATTGAAGCATAGCATTGAATGTTTTATTCCCTTTATTACAAAATACACAAAGGGGGGAAATGTTGTCCTGAGATAATTACCCTCTTTCATATTTTATCATGATTATAAATTCAAAATGTTGTCTCTTAAATTATTATACAATGTTGTCTTGGTGAAGAATATATAGAATAATTTCAAAAATCTTTATGTTCTGTATATGAGCCAAAAATTCCAAATAAAGTTTTAGCACTAGAAAGTTTGCATCAACCCATAAACTATTTAGAACACATAAATGTTTCAATTTCCTGAAATTTCAAGCTCTGAACACGTGAGAAGGAATAATTGGTTGAAAGGTTTTTAATCTCCATTTCTTTAGGTTAAGGTAACTTATCTTCATCTTCAAGCTTAGAAACTGGCCAATAAGTTCTTAAAATGAGACAGTAACTTGGTGTTCATATTTCATGCAAGATAAAAGATTCCATATTTCAATAATGATTTTCATGTACATAGAATGTCCTGGAAGATTAGAATAATATTTCTATTAGTAAAGTCAGCTTTTTTGCTGAATTATGCAGCACAGAATAGTATAGGATGTGACTGTCAAATGACAAAAGGAGTTTTGACACAATTCCAAAAGGGAGATGGATAGATCTCATAGATGCTTATATGTACTTAATTACTGCTTTAGTATAAGAATTCCTAGTGTGGCACATTTTAAATTTATTCAATGAAAGGCTTTTAATAAAAAGAGTAAAGAGCTAGCTACCTTGAAAAATTTGTGGGTAATAAAATTTAGAGAAGCCCAGCTCTTACCTGAAAGTCCCCTAATATCTAGTTATCTATATTTAAATATCCTACAATTATTTTTTGCCTGCTGCATTATCACAAATTTCTTCCATACAGACATTTAGTAAGAGAGTAAATGTTAAGATTTTCCAGTTACACAGACAAATATATTTTCCTAAGAGTTTGTTTTTTTTAGCAACTTTGTTTGATTGTACAATTTATTTAATTCTATGCACCTAGGATGCTTAATCAGATAAATATAATACTTATATAGAAGTCTAATTTGAGACATAGTGTCTCATTATTTCATGTTAATTGTTTTTAAAATAATTATTTTATAATTACAGTAATTCATAGTATCCTATGCTAGAGTTATTCTAACATGTATATTTTAGCAAAGTAAACAATAAATAGCATGACTCTTTGAACAATATTCCTAAGGGAAACTTTCAAAATGTGGGCTTTCTTTCTCTGTAATGATTCTGGGAATTCATGGTGAAAAAAAATTGTTATGGAGAGAGGAAGGGGATAAATAATAAGGCTGCTTTTTCTGTAAGTAAATTGCACATAAGTTATATACTCTACCTATTCTTTCATATGCTAACAATTTTCTGACTTAAATTCATAGAAAATGCTGATTTTTATAATTTTATTTCATTTTTCTTTGTTAAAAGGAGGCAATTGAAAAGTCCATAAATAGAGCCTTCTGTACTTCTTTTTCCATTGTTACTTGACTCTTTTTTTTTCTTAAGTGATCAGGAATAAATAGAGATAAGAAACAGTCAAAGACCTGGGAAGTGGAAGAGTGCATGAAGAGAGAATATGTTCATTTCCAACCACATAATAAACTCAATTATATAGGGTGTCCCAAAAGTCTTAGTTCAGTTTTAAGCTTATTAAAGATTAAAACTGAACTAAGACTTTTAGAATACTTTGTAAATCCACATTCCATCTGTGAAGCAGTCTTATCTTTGTTGAATAAGAAAATACCATCTCAATCAATGCAGCAGTAAATTGTAATGAATTCTATGTCTCATAAATATAATATTCCTGACAAGCAAGGCTAGGCAGGATGAATATAGTACAGAATTATTATAACAGTTGTCACTGATGTAGAATAAGCTGTTCTGGGTCAGAAAGCAGAGGGACTTACTGACATTTCTAACTTTGGGGACTTCAAACTTCCTCCCCAAGACAGTACTTTTACATATACCCCTCCCCTTGCTTCATATATCTCTTCTCCCTGCTTCTCAGTTCCCTACCCTGTGTCATCTTGAAAGCCCCAGGTACATTAGAATGTAAGCTCCTTGAGAGAGGAAACTGTCTTTTTGTTTGTAGTTAAATCTGCAGAGTTTAGCATAGCATCTGTCTTATGGTAATTGCTTAATGAATGCTTGCTGCCTTATTTTACCTTGTCTCTTGGAATCCCTTGCTGAATTTGAGACTATTCCCGAGTGTTATCTTTTTTTCTATGTGTATGAATTCATATCTCTCTCTTTCTCTCTCTCTCTCTCTCTTTCTCTCTCTCTCTCTCTCTCTCTCTCTCTCTCTCTCTCTCTCTCTCTGTCTCTCTCTTTCTGTGAGTGAGTGTTATCTCTTCATTCTTTTCCCTTTTCTTTGAAGACAATTCTACTTATTTGTCTTTGTGCAGTACTTAGCACAATACACAGCATACAGTTTAATACTTATGTTTTTATACAATTAAAGAAAACAACATCAGAATCTTACCAATCAAATAGCAAGCACTGTGTTGAGCACTGAAAATGCAAAGACATAAAAGAAACATTCCTTACCTTCAAGGGGAGATACATGTATATGTATGTGCATCTTGTGCATAAAATATATGAAACAAATGCAAGAGAACTTTCACCAGAAATAGACACACTAGAAACTAGAAGGCTAAGAAAAGGAAATCTGGAAGACAAGTGAATTTGGTGAGAATGGTAATGAGTTCTATTTGGGACACAATGAATTTGAGATGTCTTTGGAATATCCAGTTTGAAGTGTACAATAAACAGTACAAAATCATGTATTTTTGAGAACTATAAAGTTCTTTATACTATAAAATACTATATCAGTCAGATGGTCTGAAGTAGGTCTCTACAATGCAAGGAAGTTATCATAACTACATCTCCCTGGGCAGAGTGGATACTTAAGGGTATTGTTGAGTGAGGAAACTGTTGGTTCTCTTTCCTTATGAAGAGGATTAATGAGTTCATGAGATGAGTTTGACTTGTGTTTGAATTGTATTTAAGAGAGATAAAGTTGCACAAAGTTGCCAGCCTCAGCCTCTCTTTCAAAGTCATCAAGGTCCAGTGGCAATACAAAATTTAATATGACTGGGATGCAATAGATGATTTTGGCTTCTTCCATGTCTAGCCAAGCTGTAAGAGGTCCACAGCACCTGTTTCAGCCACTTTTGTGGCTATAGAAATGAAGTGTTTTTATCCATCCATGTTATCAGGCAAAGTTTTCACATGATCAGAATAAACATCATCAATGGATTTGTTGTCCATTAGTTATACTCAACCTAGTTTACCTACTACAGCTTCTTGGAGCATAGATGAGAGTATGGAGAAAGGGAGACATCAAATGCAGATGAGCAGCCTCTCAAAAGTACTTAGCAAGCCTTTATTCCAAAGGTGCTTGTCCATCCTAAATACCTCATATTACCCTGGTCCTAAAGATAAACAACCATGTGTGGAAACTCAGGTCAAATAGAAGTTTTAACTTCCTTATTCTCAGTAGCCTGGGATACAGATTAAAGAAATCCTCAGGTCACCCAAGAACTCAGCACTGCCCCTTAGATATAACTGACATCTTTTGAAATTCCCAGTCCTTTTTTTACTCTTCTCCCAATAAAGGAAACTGGGACTCAATGTGATCAGAGAGAGTTGGAGCAAGGACTCTATTGATCCCATTATTTGCCCATTAGCTGCTTCTGAAGAGATCAGAACCACAGAATTAAAGAGCAACAAAAATTGAGAAATGGAAGAGTGAAAATGTAGTATATAATAGTGGACCAAGAGTCAGGCAGGACTTGATTGAGTAGGTCAGATATTTGAGGTAATCATAGCTAGCATTTATATGGCACTTTAAACTTTGTAAAATACTTTATAAACATCTCATATTGACCTCAAAACAATCCTGGGAGTTGGATAATATTATCCCCATTTTATAAATGAAGAAAACTGAGGCAGGAAAAGGTTGATTTGCCCAAGGTCATATAGCTACTAAGTGTCTGAGACTGCTGGTCCAATGCTCCATAACCTAATAGAAGAAGGTTTATTCCAAACCAACTCTGGATTTCACCATGGTAACAGCAAACAGGGGTTTTGGCAATAAGATATTATTAGATGATGAATTTCTTTCAATTCAGTATATACCTGTTTATTATGACTGCAGAAAATGCAAGAATTAGAAAATATGTAGTGTGTTCTAACATATAATATTATGCTTTCATTGATAAATATAATTTTCCATTTTGTTCATATATGTAAATTAATTCAGATTTTGGCAGGCATTTCTTACAAATGTTGTCTAAATTTAGGTCGAGAGTAAATAATTTTCAGTTTATTTAAAGAGAAGGAGGAAGAGAAATCTGGCATATATAGCTGAAGCAGAATCTTCTCAAAGTAATTTGCTGAGTGGAGGACATAAAAGAACTTTAACTGAGAACTAAATTAGTTCCAGAAATAATGAATGAAATCAAAAGATTTTCAGGGTATGGTTATATGGGCATTGAAATGAAAGTAACACAATTCTGCCTTCTCTGCTATGAGAAGTCTCCAAAATTTCATAGCATAAGATGAGCCAAAATGTTCCAGAAAGTCTAGACTTAATTAAGCAGAATCTGACAGATAAACAAACTGTGAAATAGAAAGTGCTCATTAGTGTCTCTCAGAGCCTAAAAAGTTAGATAGTATAGCTCCACATTATTTCCTTGCCAAAATGTTTTGCTGCTTAGCGTTTTCGTGAAATACCTTGGATATTACCAAGTATGCAAGAACTCTACATTATATTAACAAAAAAAGGCTTTGTTCACAAAATGGGGGGAGGCATATAGCAAATTGAGAATAGCAATGGGTTTTTCTATTTCAAAATAACAAATAAATGAATATCTAGTTCTAAAGTATGATGTGATGCTTTAATCAAGAAACAGGCATTTTGATTCAATTGATGCAAGAAATTAATAATACTGTTATATCAGTAATACCTCCTCCACAGGCTACAAAGTCATGAAACAAAAATAAGCATTTAGTCTAGTATGGGCATTTCCTTATCATAACTATTTCTGTTAAAAATAAAATTTTAATCCAAAATGTGAACTTGGCTTGAGGGTTTTTAAATATATATATATATATAAAACTTATTAATTAAGAGCTTTAAAATAAGCCTTTTTTAGGAAGTTATCTTATATTTGAAAATTGATTGATGAAAAAACTGTAGCACTGTAAATCTCTAGACAGTAGAATCTTGTGCTCTCATTGGAATTCTGATTATATTCAGAAAATTGTAAATAGACTACCCAAAGTGGTATTAATGAGGCCCCAAGTACAGAATCTTAAATCAAGAATATCAAAAATTTGAATTTCTATATAAGTAGGATATCTCTTTCTAGTTTTAATGTTATATGACATTTTCATATGGGTGAAGCAATGCCAACTTTCAAAAACAAGAAAATTATAACAAATGTTAACATAAAAGAACAATGGAAGGGAACAGATTTATTCTATTACTAATAATGTTGTAATGATAGTATATGTAAATATTTTGTAATTCAAAAGAAAAGGACTAGATCCAGCTTTTATTTCCTTTGTAAATGAATTTGCTTTCTGTTTAAGAATTAAAAGACTGAGCTCAAACAACATTTATAACATGTTCACCTTTTATTGATGGTTGCTCTAAATAGGTGTTATAAATTGTAACAATTATACTAAATAGTCTTTCATAAACCATTTATTAGGAAAAACAGATTTTTATCTATTGTTAGTAAAGGAAACTTCAGGATCTCTTTGAACTTCTACAGACTCAGGGATTGAGACTGTTGCTACCTGACATTGTTTTGTTTGCAAAAGAGAAGGGAAAAATCTCTGTAATAGTTCTCATACATGGACTATACAGAATCACTTGGGAAGGTCAAGAAGACAGGCAATAAACATTTACAAAGTGCCTACCTTGTTCCATCCACTATGCTAAGCACTTGAGATATAAAGAAGGTCAAAAGACAGTTCTTCTCTCAAGGAGCTCACAATCTAATGGGAGAGACAAAATGCAAACATTTATATACAAATAATATATTAGATACATATAGGTAGATAAGATGATATACAATAGTTAAATATCAGTAAATATTTTATATAAATTAGAAATAATCTCAGAAGGAAAATAATAAAATTAAGAGGAATCAAGAAAGATTTCCTGTAAAAGGTGGGGTTTTATCTGATATTTAAAGAGACCAAGGGAAGCCACAAAACAGAGATGATGGAGGGACATCATTCCAGATGTGGAGGGATAGCTCATGAAAATTTCCAGAGACAGTAGATGGATTTTTTTTGGGGGGGAAGAATAGCAAAGAAACTAGCATCACTGGAACTCAGAATAGGAAGTAGAATGAAAGTTAAAGAAAACTTGAAAGGTAGGGTGTCATGTAATTAAGTGTGATAACAAACAGGATTTTTTATATTTAATTTTGAAACTTATAGTAGGAGAGAAATGTGGTCAGATTTGTACATTAGTGAGATTATTTTAACAAGTGAATAAAAGAATAGAATGGGGAGAGACTTGAGATAGGGAGAAAACCAATAGGCTAAAATTTTAGGTAGGAAGTGATGAGATCCTACAGCAGGATAGTGATAGTATTAGAGATGCCATAGTGTTACATCTGAGAAATGCTATGAAGGTAACATAAATAGGTTTTGGCAATAGATTGGATATGGAAGGTAAAAGAGACTGAGGATTCAACAATGACCCCTAAATTTTGAATTTGGCTGAATGGGAGGATTGCGGTATCCTCAGTAACAATAGGCAAGTTAGGAAGAGACCAGGGTTTGAAAGGAAAAATATAGATAGAGGGGCAGCGAGGTGGCAAAATGAATAGAGCACCAGCCCTGAAGTCAGGAGGACCTGAGTTCAAATCTGGTCTCAGACACTTAACACTTCCTAGCTGTGTGACTCTGGGCAAATCAGTTAACTCCAATTGCCTCAGAAAAAGAAATAAAGAAAGGAAGGAAGGAAGGAAGGAAGGAAGGAAGGAAGGAAGGAAGGAAGGAAGGAAGGAAGGAAGGAAGGAAGGAAGGAAGGAAGAAAGAAAGAGATAGAAGATATATACAGATAAATACACACACATATATATATATATATATATATATATATATATACATATCTTGGAAAGGTCAGTTCTGAGTTTAAAAGTAGAGATTAGGGGGCAGCTAGGTGGCGCAGTGGATAGAGCACCAGCCCTGAAGTCAGGAAGACCTGAGTTCAAATCTGGTCTCAGACACGTAACAACTGTGTGACCCTGGGCAAGTCACTTAACCCCAATTGCCTCAGCAAAAAAGCAAAAAAAAAAAAAAAGTAGAGATTAGCATATCTATAGGACAGCTAATTCAAGATATATAAGTCACTTGGAAATGCAACTGCAGGTGAGTAGTCAGGTTAGGTCTAGAGAAATAGGTCTGAGGATCATCAACATAAAAATGATAACTGAATTTGTAAGAGCTGAAAAGAACTCTTAGTAAATTTTAGTATAGACATAGAAGAAGAGAGTCCAAAAGGACTAGGGGCACCCCTCCTTAGTAGATGTGACCTAGCCAAAATGCAGAGATTTAAAAAGGGAAGAAAGGAAGGAAAATCTCTTCAGTAACTTTGTGTAGGATAATGTGGGAAAGGGAGAGAAGCTTAAAGCAAGGAGACAAAATAGGAGACTACTGCAGTAGTCCCTGTAAGATGCGATGAGTGCCTGAAGGAAAATGGTAACTGCTAGAGTGGAAGAAAAGATATGGATGAAAAAGGTGTTGCTAGAGTAGAAATTATATCAGATGACCTAATGGCTATGTAAGATGAGTGAGAAAGAAGTTAAAAAGAATCTTGAGCTGTTGAACTGGGATGACTAGAAAGATGGTAGTATCCTCAGTAATAAGAAGGATCTTTGGAAGAAGAATGGATTTTGTGGGGAAAGGTAGTGCATTTCATCTTCAATGAAAATCCCAAACATCTGTGCAAGCCATTCTACCTCACCTAAGGTGGAATTATGCATTGGGGCTCTTGCTCACTGTCCACTGCAGTGGAATTTATCTATTGAAATCACAAATTGATGAGTAGGAAGTATGGAGTAATTTGGGGAGAAGGTGTTTATGATGAGAATGGGTTAACATTTTCCAGTAACATCTGTAATTTCTATAATAAATGTCCATGTAGAAGTTCAGTTTTTACTGCCTTGAGGAGCCATCTCCCTCCCTTCTTCAGAAAGGATGAAACTGAAAGTTTGTATAACTGAGAGAGGAGGCAGAGCAGGAGATTATAAGGGGAGTGTTAGGAGGATGAGAAAAGGGTATATGTGGCTATGTTGGGGTTAAATAGATTAGATCTAATCTTCCTCTGTATGACAGTCCTTTAAGAATTTACACACTTTTATTACGTGCCCCCCCCCAAGTCTTCTCTATTTCAGACTAAACAAGCCTAATTCCTTTAAGCTATCTGTCATGAACTCACCATTCTGGTTGTTGGGTTTTTGTTTGGTTTTTTTTTTTTTTTTTTTGGATGGTCTCCAATTTCAGTGGAGTGTAGTGAAATTTCAATTGTCTCGGAACTGAACACAATATTCTAGATAAGTACAGAGATATTGTTATCTTCTTATTCTTGGAAGTTGTGCCTCTTCTAATTGAGCACTAAATGATATTAATTTGGCAAATGGCCATAACACAATCTGCTCCTCTAAAATACCTAAATCTAGTTTCAGGGAAACTGCTCTCTGATCATGTCTTCACCATTTTGTACTTGTGGATATATTCTATACTAAAATGTGTAAAATTTGCATTTATCCAGCATTGGCTATCTATCCTAACTAATTGTTAACTGCAAATGTAATAAGCATATCATCAATGCCTATATAAACAACATATGGTAAAGTTTAGTTCCCTGGGATACTATACTAGAGACCTGCCAAATTGAAACTGAACCATTAACAATTGCTCTTTGAGTCTGGCTATCTGATCAATTCTGAATCTAACTAATTATTTTATTGTATAGTAGAGAGGTTTTAAACATGAAGTCCATGGGTCACATGCAACTTGCAACACTCTGGAGGGTGACTTGAATCTTATTAAAATATAATTGGGAAATATCTAACAAAATAATTTTTCAATAAACAATGAAATAAATTACTTACTTAACAATTAAATGTAGATGATATTACATTTGAAAACAAAGTCATTATGCGGCTCACAGGGAAACATACAGATTAGTGACCCTCTTTTCTTTTTGAGTTTGCTACCACCAGACTAGTCTAAATGTCCACATCTTCTCTATAAAAATATTATTAAATGTTTTAACAAGAAAGTAAACTAAAAAGCTACAGCATTACCTTCAACTAACTACTAGCATATTAACCCTGTCAAAAATACAAGCTGTTGGAAAGGGAAACAAGGGAGCCAAGTATGTGTATATATTTCTGCTTCTCATGAATGTGTGCATGTCATTGCCATACCTGGTACTTCTATGTTGGCTTGTAGTCAGTTTTGTTATTAAGCGAATTAAGTGAAAGATAAGTCCTTTCTGAGACAGGTAGGTATATATATATATCTACGCTAAGACACGTATCTGAGCCCAATAATGCTAAGCTTGAAAATAGAATTATATTAAGAGATTTCCAAATAAATTTTCCATTTTAATTCAGCAGATCTAAAGCATTTTTAAAGTAGAGTTTACTTTTGTCTAGTTCAGAATGAAAGGAATTAGAATTTGAGGTGTTTAATCATACCCGTTCAGTAATATAGAACCATGACCTATTCATGCCAACAGCCCTATGTTGATGAATGGATACAGTGAACAATGACTAAAGCCCTCTTTTTCTACATATTTTCTTTTTTTAAAGATTCCAATTGGAAGAAACTCTCATGGCTTGATATGCAAAAATTGCTATTAAAATACCAATTTCATCTGAGAGAGATAACAATAAGTAATAAGTTAGATGAAAATCTTTGTTTGAATTATTTCATTAAATAGTTAGATCACCATCTATCAAGGTCCCTAGGGAAATGGTGAGCAGGACAGGAAATGTTCAGATATTAAGAAATTATTACCAGAAGTCTGATTGAGAGGTTAAGAAGTGGGATCTCCTGAGTAGACAGGGCATCATGAAGGCACCCAGATGAATAAGTGGTTGGGTGTTGGAAATAAATTTGATCTACAATAATTTTGCCTTAGATAGCAGAATAATTTTAATGGGGTTGACAATAGTGATCTTGGAACACATTATGCAGTTAGTTAATATTAATATCCATCTCCACATAATCCCAAAGCCCCATCTTTAGAATAAGAGGGGTTAAAAGAGACAAGAGGATACTAATATAGCTCCATAGAACAGTCATTTGCATATTATTAGAAATAATAATAAAATCAGTTACATAATAATAACTAACATTTATATAGTGCTTTAAGTTTAGCAAAATGTTTGAAATATATTAACCCACTTGGTACCCACAATTATTTAATAGGGTATCATAGATATCCCTATTTTGCAGATGAGAAAATTGAGATCAAAGATTAAAAGAGTTGCCCATTGTACATTTTAAATAATAGATGCCAGATTCCAACCTAGATTTCTTCTAATTTCAAGACTCTTTTCACTACACTCAGTTCTGTCCCAGGATCTAAATGTGTTTTCCACATAAAATATACCTTCTAAAAATGCTTATCTTGGAACAGAAGGGAAAGTGTGAACTCCCCATGCTGAGCTGGGTCACTGGGAAGAGAGCCAAGACTCTATAAAACTGAAGATAATTGCTTCCTTAGGTTAACTCAAAGGACATCAAGAATTTTCTCTGGCAGAAAATATCTTCTCCTTTCAGCTTAAAATTATTTAAACTGTTAAACTACCTGTAATTCAATCAATTAGAAATTCATTTACATTAATGTACAACACTTTTAAAATGCAAAATTTCCTACTAAGGTTAAAAGAAGTAATTAATCACTTATTTTATTATGAATTAAATTAATGTCTTTCTTTCTGATAAGTTTTCTTGATTAAAGAATGGTTTTATGAAGGGATTACAGAATGTGCTGATGCAATACCAGGACCTGGCTAGGGTGATCTTGTGAGGTGCTGAAGTGTAAGACATCATAAAGGATGAGGTTCCTTGAGAGTTGGGATTTAAGGAACTCCAAATAGAATAAGGGCAGAAAGACAGATGAAAATGTAAAGCAGCCACAAAAACAACAATAACAACAGCAATAACAGCAACAACAACAATGATAATTTTACCTACTTCTTGATTTTGTCTAAGGACAGCCTTGGAAGTAGTAGGTTCCACTTCAATGTAGATCTTAAAGCAGAAACTGGATGAACACTCATCAGCAGCATTATAAAAAGGATTCTTGTTCATACATGAGTTGTTTTAGCTGATATGTGAGATTCTTCCAACTCTGAGAACATATGCTTCTGTTTGGGCATCATGACTGAGTGTGATGACACAAATGGCATGAGTGCCATAATGAGATTATGAGAGTTGTAGCAGAGTAGGATGGAGGTGGGGGGAAGAGGAATAAAATTTTAAAGTTTTTCATAAATGCTCTTAGAAAGCAAACATGCTATATTATAAGGATGGGATGTATTTTGTGAGATTATAATATGATACCTTATTAGATAATTGTGGGTACCAATTGGGCTAACGTATTTCAAACATTTTGCTAATCTTAAAGGACTATATAAATATTAGTTATTATAAATCAAGTGGTTTTATTATAATTTCTATTAATATATAAATGATAAAAGGATAGGGCAACTAGGTGATACAGTGATAGAATGCCAAGCCTGGATGCAGGAAGACCTGAGTTTTCAGCCTCAGTCATTTAACTCTGTTTGTCTCAGTTTCCTCATCTGTAAAATGGACTGAAAAGAAATGGCGAACTACTTCAATTTCTTTGCCAAGAAAACCCTAAATGGGGATCACAAAATCAGACACACCTGAACTAACTGAACAATAATAAACAAATTATGTACTCTGTCAAGAAATAGAATTCCTAGAAAATAACAAACCTCTTGTGTAGACTGAGACATTTGAAGCCCTATGTTGAATGATACAGGAGTTACCGTATCCATGCTGAAGTATCTCTTCTAACATTTTGATATGATTCAACATTTATAATAGGTAATAGTGTATCTGCCATATAGTTTGTTGTTTTATTAATTCTTTAGCCTTTTTCAATTTTCTCTATTTCTTTAATTTTCATTATCCTATGATAACTAACTTGTCTTGTTTTTTAAAAAATATTTTAAATTGTATATTAGTTAATTGATCTTTCCATTTTCTATTTTGTTTATATATTTTCAAATATAGAAAATTTTCTGAGGACTGTTTTAGTCATATCCCAAGGTATGTTGTCTCATTTTTATTATCTTTATCTTTAAGATAATTATTTCTGTGATTCATTCTTTAACAAACTCATTATTCAAAATATTTAAATCTATGTAGTTTACTCATTTTCTTTACTAATTTATATTTTTACATCTACAAAGCATGTGTTTATTATTTCTGTCTTTTCACTTTTGTTTATGATTCCTTCATGACCTAGAATACTCATTATATTTCCCCTCAAAAATTCAATACTTTTCTCTATTTCTGTCAAGGATATTATATCACTATCCTTCTGTCACTCAGGTTTACAACCTAGGGTTATCTTCAATTTCTCTCTCTCCCTCATCCCACATATCCAATCAACTGACAAATTTTGTCAACAACAAATCTACCTCAATAACATGCCTCAAATCCATACCTTTCTCTCTAAACATTGGTCTATTTACTATCCCATTTAGATCCTCATCACTTCTCCCCAAGACCTTGCAACAGTCTCCTAATTTGTCTTCTTCTCTTAAATCTCTTCCCAGTCCAATATATCCATAATATAACTGCTAAAGTAATTTTCCTAAAGTGTGTGACCATATTCTTTTCTCATTTAATAAACTTCAGAACATCCCATAACCTTTAGGATTGATCATAAACCATTTTCTAGGCTTAGAAAGCCCTTCCCAACCCTGTGCTAGCTACTTTTTAAATTTGATTACCACCCGCCCCCAACAAACTTTCTTTTGGCAAGACAATCAGGATTAAGTGACTTGCCCAGGAACACACAAATAGTGTAAGTTGTATAAGACTGAATTTGAACTCAAGTCCTCCTAACTCTAAGACCAGTACTCTATCTATTGCACTATCTAGGTGACCCTGATTCCCCTTCTTTCACTTTGTAGTCAGTTTGTAGTAGAATGTTGTTCTTGCTGTTCCTCATGAATGACATCCCACCCTCTACTAGCTTTTGCGTTAGTTGTCCCCTATTGCCAAAATGATCTCTTCTGTCTCTACCATTTGGAATCTCATTTTTATTCTGAACTCAGCTGAAGTATATCACCTTCCAGAAGAAGCATTTCTTCACTAACTAGTTGCTAGTGCCCTTCTTTTGTTTTATATTTATTGTATCTATGTGTGTATACATGTCCATATATATGTACATACATACATATAAACACACATATATGTACATATTGACTCCTCAAACAGAATATAAGTTTTTTTTTCAAAGAAACCGCTATTTTATTTTTGTTTTTGAGACCCAAGAGTCTAACAATGACTGTCACTACATAAGTAACTACTTAATTAATGTTTATTTGCTAATCAGAGTAAAATAATTTATAGAGGAACCTTTATGTGTGTGCATATATATACATATATGTGTGTGTCCACATGTGTGTGCATGTGTGTCCACATGTATGTGTGTGTGTTCTTTGTAATTCCATTGTGGAAGTTACAGTAGCCAATCAATTATTTTTTCTAGTAAATGGTTCTGTATTTCACAATTCTATAGCTTTCTTCTGGTTTGTCCTTCTGTTAGGTTATTATATCTTTAAGAGAAGAAGAATATTAGTTTTTTTCTACTATTATTGTGATATTATCAAAGTAGTTTTGCATATTAAGAATTTAAACCCTAATTCATTTGGTGCATATGAATAATTTTATTTTGTCACTATCCTACCTGCTTCTAACTATGATGTAGTTTTTCCATTTGTCTCTCACTATTCAATTTTTATTTTTCCCTTATCTGAAATCACAATCTCAACATTAACTTTTTTATAGATACCTGATGCATAATAAAATAAATTCTGTCCCCTAATATTCACTCTGTGTGTAAGAATATATTTGTGTTTGTTAAACATATTTCTTTTAACCAGCAAATTGTTTGACTTTATTATTTTATCCATTCTTCCACTCCCTTCCTTTCTAATGGATGGATTTAATTCATTCATAGTTAGTATATAATTCTTAAAACTTGATTTTCTTTCACTAAATACATAAATTTGGACTGAACCTGTATTCATTATGTGATGTTGCCTTTCACAAGCATACAGACATACATGTGTGGAGATATATGTGTGTGTATGTATATGTCACACCACCCACGATTTGACCCTCTGATCAATGCTGTCTGAGATTCCAACCAATTCCTACCCTGTCATGGTGGGGGGAGGGCAGAACTGATATTTATAATGTGTATGTATGGTTGCATGTGTATGTGTGTACATATATAACTTTCCCTTAAAAGATATATGTGTGCATATATCAAGTATATGTACCATATGGATTTCTTTTTTATGCTTCAATTGTAAAAAAATTAAGAAAGACTGACTATTTTATAATTCAAAACCTGTTCTGATTTGAAGAGTTCTAAAAGTTTATACATCATTATTGCTGGATTATTTGACAACTATTTTCATCAATAATAACAACAATAATAATAATGTCAGAATTATTTACTCTTCAGTTACTAATACATAGTAGATTAATAATACATGGGTTTTTTTCATTTACATTGCAATAATTATATAGCATGGACAGTAAAACCTCATTTAATCTGCATCATTAGAAAACATGGCATACATTTTAGAGGAAATTTTTTTATTTTTTAATTTTTTGCAATATTTTTAAACGTATGAGACACTTCCCCTCCTGATTAACGAAATGATATACATTCACAAAATAGTTTTATTATTATATAGTCAGTCACATCCAATAGTAAAGGAGAACTGACCTTTTTGGGGTAATTTATCACGAAAATCAGTTACTACTTCTGTGGATAAAATGATACTATAGGGCCTACCAAGATACATACATTTCTAATTCTAATCTCTGTTATTGTTACTTATTCAATTCTTATTCTTTCTATTCTACTATGTTCTCTTGTACAATTAGCTATATAACTGCCCCTCCTATACAATTAGATTCCCAGCAACTGAGGAGGTTGGGAGAATAATTGAGAGGTTTTATCATGCTTTTTTAGCTGTCTGTGGAAAACTATTCTAGACCTGTATCATTTTGTCCATCTGGTATGTGAGGATAATTCTATCATTATTAGGGTCCCTTTTTGGAAGGAAGCTAGATCTATGATTTCATTGTTATGGTGAACCCTTGTTATGAAAATTTCCTCCAAAAACAAGTCAACTTGAAAACTTAGAAAATTAAGGCAAGAAGTGTCTGATCTTTGGTAAACATAGTTGGTATGTATCAAGGCAAGACTTGGACCTAGGTCTTCCTGACTCCAATGCCGGTGTTCTATGATTATGTCACGCTGCTTCTTAATGTCATGATTAGGATCATTACGCACATTATAATCACACAATAAATATCTATCCTCTCAAAATGTTTGAGGATTTTCTTAAGTGTTGTTAGTCATTTAGCAACAAGCATTTTCCTCCTAAAATTAATCTAATGAATATTCAGTGTAAATTTCACAGGATCTTTACTGAACAGAGAAAAGTAGATATTGATTGTTCAGAAAAAGAAAATATACCTCTAAAAATAAGTGGCCCTAAGTCAACTACAAAAGGAAATTATAAAAAGCAGGTGGTATTAAACTCATAGAATATTAATTTTCTGCCTTTATATATGCAACCAATAGGCAATCATTGACTATAATATGAAAATAATTTGAATTTGCTCTCATTCCTGAGTAGACTTAAATAAAGCATAACAATTTTCCAGACTATAAAAAAGTAGTAAAAGAAATAAGATAAATTGCACAGGTCCCACGAGGAACCTGGAAACTTCTATACCTGAAACCTAGTCCCTGAAGTGTACTGAAAAGGAAGCAACAACATGTATTTCTTTAAAGAAGCAAATCTGCATTATTCAAATCTCTACAGTAGATTACAGAAGAGTACAGCAGTTCTCTCTGCATGCTCCACTTCAGAGAAATTACTTTGCTAGGCTTACAAAACATACCTCTTCTCCTGGCAATATTTAATGCTTACACCTCCCTCTGTGATCTTCTCCCAAAATTCTATCCTTACACTTCCCCTCAGGTCATGGAAGAAAGTAAAAGCATCTCATTCATCCATTTTTCCTCCTGAGTATCGATTAGAATTTTTCTGGATAGAATGGTCCCACCTTTTCCATTCCCTTCCTGGGAAAATATACCATTCAAAAGTATTTCTCTAATGAAATAATGGGATTTTTCCCTTGAAATTTAACTAATTTCCTCCTCCTGCTCCATTTTTTGTTATATTTTACTCTATATTTGAGACTGAAACACTTGCTTTTTCAAGATTTCTCAGAGTTTTTTTTTTGTTTTTGTTTTTTAGGGAAAAAAAATTTCCTCTGTGCCCCGCAATCACAGCATAATTACATGTAAACACACATTTCACTCACCCTTTTGTTGCCATCTGAAAGAGCTCAGCATACAAATTGATCCCAAAAAATGAAGTTAATTTTCTTACTTTTTTTGGTACCTAGGCTGACATCTTGGGCCTAGACATAAACATGTAGCAACGTGATTCTTTGAGACATTAGTGAGGGGAAACTTTGGAAGTCATTATAATTGTCTGCTAGGTCCCTGTCTTCACCTGTATAGTATTAAGTCGTTATAGTGAACATGATTTTCTCCTAATTCCACAGACATCTCTCTTCCACATTTACCCTCTTTCCTTCCTTTTCAGGACTTGGAGTCAATTCAGGAAATGAGCCTCGTAGAAGAAGTGGTGTTTAGTGTTGCTGGCTACAATTGTATTTTGCAGTAGGGATGCATAGACACCCTGGACCAGTTTGTGAGTAATGAAGAAATGAATGGGGTAGGAGGGTGGAGAAAAGAGGAAGCCCCAGTTTGCTCAGGGTTCCTTAGTTATTTTTCTTTGATTTACATTATGATTATTTCCTTCTGTTTTATCTTTTAAATAGTATTTTATTTTTCCAAATGATTTAAAGATAGTTTTTAACATCCATTTCTGCAAGATTTTGTGTTCCAAATTTTCCTCCCTCCCTCCCTTACTTACCACCCCACTATTCAAGACAACAAGCAATCTGATATAGGTTGTACATATACAATACTTTTAAGTATATTTCCATATTTGTCATTTTGTGCAAGAAAAATTAGATAAAATGGTAAAAAACTCCAGAAAGAAAAAGCATAAAAAAAGACAAAAAACATGAAAATACTGTAATCTACCTTCAGTCTCCATAGTTCTCTCTCTAGATGCAGATGGAATTTTCCATCGGAAATCTATTGGAATTTTCTTGAATCACCACATTGCTGAGAAGAGCTAAGCCTGTGATCATTAATCATCACATAACCTTGCTGCTACTGTGCACAATATTTTCCTGGTTCTGCTTGCTTCACTCAGCATCAGAATTAGTGCATTTAAGTCTTTTCAGGCTTTTCTGAAATTAGCCACTCATCATTTCTTATAGAACAATAACATCCATTACATTCTTATGCCATAACTCATTCAGCCAATCCCCACTTAATGGTTATCCACTCCATTTCCAACTCTAATTCACAACAAAAAAGGATGCTGCTGCTTTGCACATGTGGATCCTTTTATTATTTCTTTGTAATACAGATTCAGCAGTGACTCTGCTAGAACAAAGTGTATGAACAATTGTATAGCCCTCTCCGAATGGTTGGATCATTTCACAATTCCACCAACAATGTATTAGTGTCCCAGTTTTCCCAAATCCTCTCCAACATTTACCATTATCTTTTCCTGTCATTTTAGCCAATCTGAGAGATTTGAAGTGGTACCTCAGAGTTGTCTTAATTAGTATTTCTCTTAACAATAGTGATTTACAGCATACTTTCCTATGGAAAAATGGAAATGACATGATTCTTGGTAACTTTGATAATGCTGCCAAAAAGCCACCTTTTACATTAAACTTTTCTTGATCTTTCCAATTGCAAATGCCTTCCTTCAGCAGCCAAATTGGTTTTTTTATACAGATTCTATATAATACATCCTCATGTATGTGTATATTATATTTATACATGTATATGCATATTTCAGAGTCATGACTATTGGCATATAATGCAAAGATATATACATGTTAGATATCAGTACATACATGCACACATGTATGTGCATGTGTGTATATATGTAAATTTTATGTGCCTGTACATACATGAAAGCCTGCTACACATATTGGTATTTCAGTTAGTTTGTAAGTTACTTGAAGATATATTCTATTTCACCTTTGTCTTTGTATTCCCAGGACTTAGCATGTACCTAGCACATATTAAATATTTAATAAATGTTTGTTTATTCATTGATTTCAATATTTTCATCAAGTAAAATAGATCATCACACTCATTCTTTCCTTTCTTAACATCATAGGTCAAAATGACTTTAACGTCATTGTCTGAAAATTGTCTGTTCATATCCTTTGACCATTCATTCATCAATTAAGGAATGCCTTATATTCTTATAAATTTGAGTCAATTCTCTATATATTTTAAAAATGAGACCTTTATCATAAACAATGGATGTAAAAATTTTCCAACCTTCTTTTTTCCTTCTAATTTTGGCTGCACTGGTTTTTGTTTGTATATAACCTTTTTAATTTAATGTAATCAAAATTATGCGTTTACATTTCATAATATTCTCTAGTTCTTCTTTGGCCATAAATTCCTTCTGTCTCCACAGATCTGAGAGGTGAACTTTTCTCCTAATTTGCTTATAATATCACCCTTTATGTCTAATTCATGAAATCATTTCAACCTTATTTTGGTATAGGGCACTAGATGTTGGTTAATGCCTGGTTTCTACTATACTATTTTCCAGTTTTCCCAGAAATTTCTGTCAAGTAGTGAGTTCTTATCCTAGAAACCAGTCCTTGATTTTATCAAAGAATAGATCATTGTAGTCATTGACTATTGTTTTTTGTTTATAGCTTGACCCTTGTTGTATATGCTCCATTTTATTTGTTTAAAAATTTATCCTTAATGTGGTGGGAGACTTTATCCTGTGGAGGAGGAGGAGGAAGAGGAATAAGAGGAGAAGGAGGAGGAGGAGGAAGAAGAAGAAGAAGAAGAAGAAGAAGAAGAAGAAGAAGAAGAAGA